>JAHWFO010109237.1:287722-310522 GCA_023313115.1 Rhysida immarginata
AATAATAATAATAATAATAATAATAATAATAATAATAATAATAATAATAATAATAACATTAATCAAGAATGGGTGAATGAAAATTAACAAGAATTGAGATGATCAAGTTTTGGGTATTTAAATAAATAATCATTATTAGCTGAACATGGAACTGAAGATATATGCAATATTCACTCCAGTATTATAATGAAGATATAACAAAAAAATTTTAAGACCTAGTACATCTACTGAAATGTAATTTTTTATTTTTTCACTGAACACTATAGATCTGATCTGATGATTGATCTTTCATAAAAAAAATTAAGTAAACAATACAATTAAGAAATAAACACAACAGCTTAAAGATTTCTCTGGAGTTCTAATTTATTCAAATTCATGACATTTAAAGCTGGAGAAAAAAAGAAAGAAAACCTGAGGGAAGGACATGGTAGGAGGAGAAATACATGTACAAAATGATCTTTAAAAACGTGTTATTTTAAACTCTTGACGACCTTCCCTTAAACACTGATTATATATGTTTTTTCTCTGCCAACAACTATTTCCCAGAGAAATTCTGAAAAGAAGAACAAATCTAAGCCGTGTTACTGTTATGATCAAGTATATGTTAAATCCTCACATTTTTATTACTAAAATTACTAAAGTTAATCTTAAGAAGAGATTTGCTTTATAAAACTTTTATTGTTTATATATTTAGTTCATTTATTAAATTTACTTGTAGAAAAATTTACCCAACTTTATATTCATGTAATATGCTAATAATTCTATTTCATTATAGATTAAATCTTAACTTACACTCGAAAACAGTCTATTCAAAGGAAAAACTTTTAAAAATATGTAACAATATTAAAGTTTATAAATTGGTGGATGAAACCTCTAGCTAAGCTTCAAGCTTA
This sequence comes from Rhysida immarginata, assembly GCA_023313115.1. NCBI lineage: Eukaryota > Metazoa > Arthropoda > Chilopoda > Scolopendromorpha > Scolopendridae > Rhysida > Rhysida immarginata. The sequence goes on from JAHWFO010109237.1 coordinate 288,616, forward strand.
TATAATTAAACATAGATGAAAAACAAAAAGGAAAAAAATTCCACGACCTGAATCAAACCAGAGACCAGAGTCTTTAGAGGCGAGAGCTAGATATTAGTGGTCCATGGTTCGAATCCAGGTCGTTTTTCATTTATATTCAACGTTAAATTTATCAAACAAAATATAAAACTTTTCTCGAAAGCAAACACGAGTGGATGCAAGTTATTTGAAAGGAAAAAAAAATAGTAGCCCTTATACAGATGGCATCATACAAAATTAATACATGTATAAACTTCATAGCATTAAAGGGATATAAACTCATTAATATAAAAATGTCTAAATAGCTCAACTTTATAAAACCATAAAATATAAATTTAAAAGAACATGGATCAGTATCTGCTCAAAGCAGATGAAAGAAAAAAAAAAAAAGTTTTGAAAGAAGTCACTTGAAAGGTGATATAAAAGTCCTTATTAGAAATAAAATTTGAGAGAGGATTTAAAAATGTGAGGTCAATGACTCTGTTTATATATAAATCCCGAAAATAAAAACACAGAATAAGAAGGGTTTTCGGAAGTTGGTTCTGTGTGCTATTCTGACAGTAGTCCATCAAAAAACCAGAGCTTGATCTCCAGACCCAAGTTGCCAGAAGAGTTTTATATTTAACTTAAAACTTTTATTTTAGATACACAAGATAAAATTCGTTATTTTAAATATTAAATCAGCTTTATGAACATTTAAAATAATAAAAGGGGAAAAAAATACTTATTTTAAGGCATGACGTTCAAATTCAAGTGATCAGGAAATGCAATATGAGATGAAATTCAATAACTTTCAAATTCAATAAGAGATGACCAGGAAACATTTATAAATGGACTACTTTTAAGTAATTTTATTTAAAGCTTAAAATTATGAAGCGGTTCAAAAATAACTTAATGGTGATGATTTTAAAATTTTATTTTTCAATAATAAAATAATCTCAAATTCAATTTAAACATATATAAAGGGTGTCTCAAAAAAATGTATCCACCCGTTGAATGATTTTTTAACTTGAATACGAGAGTAGCTTATTCTAGTCATTTGTGAGGTGTTTGGGAATAAATAGGAACTTCTTTAGCTTCTTCTTTAACTTGGATTTAAAAAAAAAAATAGATATATCTTAATAAACATGCAAGTTATAATCATTCAAAGAGTGAGTACATTTTTTGAGACACCCTGTATATAATTATGCAAATACCAGATCATATAATATTGAAATCTTGTTTAACAGTATATTTAAATACGACGAGAAGTCAGTAAGTACTTGAAATGAACATAGCTAAAAATGTAAGAACTAAAATTTATGTGGATAAACATGATGTAAGAATAAATGAGTACTTCTTTTGCCACAACAATGAAAAAATAGAAAAATACAACCTTATACTGGAAGATCTTTTCGGAAGCGATTGCTATCTTCGTTCAGCAGTCCAGGAGTCCCCTAGTTCGAAGACCGAGGAGTGAACTGCCTGTTTAGTGAAAACTAGATGTATTTATACAGAACACTAACCAATCCTGACAATTGTCGAAAGACTGTAAGAAGTCAATTTCGTTGGTTGGTTATTCGGGTCAGCCATTGATACCTCGTTAATTCAATAGCTGACCCGAATAACCAACCAATGAAATTTGACTTCTTACAGTCTTTCAACAATTGTCAGGATTGGTTAGTGTTCTGTATAAATACGTCTAGTTTTCACTAAACAGGCAGTTCACGAAAAGAAATCGAAATTTAATTGCACACACTCAGTCAAGCTTTCATTGAACAGACTATAGGCTTCAAATTTTTGAGAATGTTTTGTTGTATTTTTTAAATGTATTCTTGTATTTTTCATTATTGCTGGTTTTAATCTTACTTATGGTCTGTCCAACGAAAGAAAACATGGACGTATCCAATTAAATCTCCCATTTCAATTGTAAGACACTGGTGAGGTCAAAAAGTCTAACTGGTGAGAAGAGTTAGCGATTATTGACTATAAATCCCAGTTATCCAACTGAAATATCATCATCAGGCAGTCATAAACAGAAGTTAGTAACTCCTGTGCCTAATCAGTTGGGATAACTGCCTCAATCGAGAAAAAGATGGTTGGTCCAGTGAGAATTTCTTGCTAAGTTTTCACTGGTTAGGCTCTTTGATCTCAGCCATTGTTGCAAAAGAAAATTAATAATGTCTAAGAATTGCATCAGAAATTTAATTGGCACGCACAAGTGTTCTTTTGTTGTATAAACTATAGCTAAACTAAGTTCGCAGTAAGCCTTGATCATGGTTAAGTAACTGCAGTTATCTCTTGATCACGATCAAGAAAAACTTTGCGTGCCTGCTTCATTTATCAAACAGCGTTTTCAGCTTTGTTAAAAGTTGGTTGTTGGTTAAGTAACCCGGTTTCGGAAATTCAGTTAGTGAGGTCATATGTCGGTTAGCACCAAGATACAGGAAAATAAAACATGGCATCTAAGCAAAAGTACAGTATTGAGTGGTCTGATGAGGAAACCAAAGCTCTTATATGCGTTCATATAGTATATGTGCGTATATAGTACATATCGAGCATTCTGCTCCATCCATCAAAATTTTGCTAACCGTCATTTCCCTTGAATGCAGTGCAAACGGAAAGTGCTTGATTAGCTCACAGTGCAAAAAGTAAAAACATGGACGTATCCAATTAAATCTCCCATTTCAATTTAGACATTGTTGCAAAGGAAATTAATAATGACTGAAAACTTCACTCAGAAATTTAATTGAACATGCCCAAGTTTTCTTTTGTTTTATAGACTATAACTTTTATTACATTCACACTACACCTTGATCACAGCTAAGTAATCACAGTTGCCTCTTGATCACGATCAAGAAGAATGGTGCGACCTGCTTCAGTTACCAAACCACTTTTTCAGCTGAGTTAAGAGTCTCCAACAAACGGAAAAAAAAAAAAAAAACACTAATTGATAAAATCCAAAATGGAAACAATGAAGATTGGATTGTTGTTCAGATACTGTGATCAGGTGACTTTTCAATGCTGCAACCTGTTTTTTTCGTTGGCTACGGAAACCTGGTTAGTGACGTCATATGTCAGTTAACACTAAGAAACAAGAAAATAAAAAATGGTGATTAAGCAAAAGCTCAGCAACGAGTGGTCTGATGAAGAAACCAAAGCTCTTATATGTGTTTAGTGAGAAAATATTTCAGACTTCAGAAAAGCTAAATGTAAACACTAATTGTATGAGCACTGATCGAATGTTCGGCTCCATGATCACGGTATCCATCAAACAGTCATTTCTCTTCATAACAGTCATTTCCCTTGGATGCACTACAAACTGAAAGTGCTTGATTAGCAAACCATGGTCAAGTAACCACAGTTTACTAACCGTGATAAACTCACAATGCAAACATAGTATTATCTGATTTGGATTCTAACACGAAAGCCTAACATAATCTACATCATGAATATTCCACGAGGATTTTTTTATTACATGCGATATCTCAGATCTTTAAATCATTAGGTTTGAAATTGTAATGCTTACTTTAAGTCAAAACATTTTGGTAGAAATGGTTTCAATTTGTTTTTTATAACCTTTCATTTTCAGGCTTGTAAAGGATGTGTAGGAGAGCAGTGTTATTGCAAAGGTGAAAGAGGTCTGCCAGTAAGTTAATTTTTATTATTATCTTTTCATTTATCAACAAGTCCTTATTCATTTTATGTCAAAGCCTGCCGTTAGAAAAATAAGATTACAGTGAATTTCTCTTCTCGTTTATAATCTAGACAGTTATTATTTCAGAAAGAGAGGTGGAAAAAATGGGTGCTTTTTAATGGCTAAGTCAGCTCATTTGCAATGACAGAGCACATTCCACTGACTATTAAAATTCTCCTACTTATAGATTAAAATTCTCCTACTTATAAATTTTATGTGATGAGCAAATGCAATTTTATGGTGATTATACGGCAACACACTTGTGAATTAAAAAAAAAAAAAAAAAAAAAAGAAAGAAAGAAATAAAAAAGATGTCATTCTAATTCTTTTTTGCCAATTTTTTTCTGAAGTAATTAATTAAATAATGATGTGGAGGATAAAAATGAAACCATTTTGATCATGATATCGTATGAGAAAAAAGACCACAGAACACATCCAAAGCTTACATCTTTTAATTTATATTGAGTTTATATTATTTAATTTATAATTTTAAAAAATATAAAATTATTATATTTTGTATTTAATTCTAATTTAAAAAACAATGACTCTTATTTTCTCTTAGGGCGAGAGAGGTATATCTGGTCTACAGGGTCCACAAGGATTACCAGGAGTTACAGGTCCTGAAGGACCTGCAGGAAAAAGGGGCGATCGAGGTACTATTGGTGACTATGGCTCGTTAGGAGAAAAAGGCTACCGAGTAAGATTTATTACGTGCTTAATATTTAACTGCAATTAATTAATAACATGCTTTAAGAAATAAGTTTTGAATACTGCAAATGAAATTATACATTACCCAAAGTTTATCATTCAATTCAAAACAAAACAAAAAAAAAAAAATTATGAGCTAAAAATATTACACACAAATTTCCGTTAAAAAGAAATTTTTAATATCAGTAATAGCACTTTATTATTATATTGAAGAAAATAATTTGTTTTAATAATTAATTTTATCATTTCTCATGTAGGGCGATCCAGGTGTCCCCGGATTTGCTGGTCCATCAGGCTTACCGGTAACTATTAATTAGTTTGTGGCAAAGAAATTTATGAAAATTATGTTTATTTTATGTAACACCTCTTAAATTAGAATAAACAACTCCATTAGAAAACATACAAGGTGTGTCTAAAGTTCAGTGAATGGACCAATATCTAAACAGCAATGTGGGCTATGGATGCATGTACATGTATAGGCATGCACACTAGTGTCAAACACAATCGAACACACTGAAGCAAGTTTGCCTGCTGCGGCCAGTAAAACATAAAAAGTGTGAAGACTTTTGTCATAGTGCAATGAAGCAACACGTGAACAGCAAGTTTTGATAAATTGGGAAAAATGGCGACAGAGACTCATGTTGGTGCAATGGAACAGAAGCCATGAGCAGAAAATGTGTTTACGTCTGGTTCAAATGCTTTTGAAAGGGAAAGGAAACTGTTGATGATGTACTGCTTTCGAGCAAGCGCAGACTTGTGTTTGTTTCCCTGCCTCAAGGGAGCCCTGAAGGCAAGCATTTGCAGACATACCGGACATCCAAAGACGTGTGACATTAACATTTCGGGAATTCCAAAAAGCCTTTGCTGACAGTTTTCAGCAGCTTTATAAACATTGTCGAAATTGTATTGTAGCCAATGGCGATTACTTTGAAGGTCGATAAAGAAAGTTTGTTAATATCTTCTTTTTTTTTTTGATGCCATTTGCTAAACTTTTATACACACCTTATATGATTGACAATTATAGGACCACCAAAGCAACTTCTAATAGCAGTGAAGATGGTCAAAATCATGAATTAGAGAAACTTCAAATGCGACAAACTAATTGTACCATATGAGCTTCTCCAGCATTTATGGTTTTTCCTTATGTAACTGTTGCTCATGTACACTACATGATCAAAGGAGTTGGGACACCCCTGTGAACACCTGGGGTGTTTCTCCTGGACTGGACTGGGCCCGCTCATCAAGGTGGACGGAAACCTCAATGCTGATGGCTACAGGACCATTCTGGATAATGAGGCATTTCCTGCGCTGTGGGAACACTTCGGTGACGGGCCGTTCCTCTTCCAGCACGACAATGCGCCTTACCACAAAGCAAGATCCATATCCGACTGGTTTGACGAGATGCGGGTTGAAGAACTGGAATAGCCCGCCCAGAATCCTGATCTCAACCCCATCGAACATCTTTGGGACGAATTGGAATGACGTGTGAGATCCAGGATGGTTTGCCCTACATCTGTCCAGGAACTGACCACGACACTCCTCAAGGAATGAAGGTCAATACCTGTGGACACATACCGTAAACTTGTGGACAGTCTGCCATGTAGGGTGGATGCAGTGATATGATAGCAGCTCGGGGTGGTCCTACACACTACTGATTGAAGCTTTTTGCTTTTTGTGGCTTTACGATAGAGCAACAGGTGTCCCAACGCCTTTGATCATGTAGTTTATACCAAGAATGGTGGAATTCCCCCCCCCCCCCCCCAAAAAAAAACCCATCAACCTCACTAAATTTTTTCTGGTGGTTGTACAGTTTCTTGCCAACTCCCGAAAAGTTTTTTATCACTAAAGACAGTCCTGTGGCCAACATTACCTTGTCAAAAAAACGTATCAGTGGCTTATAAAGAGGAATGTACAGCACCAATCGATATATGATAATTCATAAATAATTAGCCAGTATAAGACCAGACTGCAGAGAAAAATTTTGGAACATACTACAAGCACTGTCCCAAGACAATTATAGCAAAACAAGAAGCTCAAAAAAAGAAGAAAGCCTAATTGGCTCTACATAGATATCAAGTCTTTCAGCTCAAAACAAGAAGTTGTGGCTGCTGTAATAAGCGATAATCACCTGCACTGGAATACAGCCAATTGGAAAAGTATTGCATTCTCCAATAAATCATGCTTCTTCCTTCACAACATTGATTGGAGGATTCAAAAAAGCCTAAATAGCCGAAGGCATGTGACATGATCAGTCCTTTCTTACATGTCGCATTGAGCCCTTCAGGATTGACATTACATGATGATGGCAGCTCTATCATACTTTTCTTAGAGACATTCCCTGATGTATAGAAACAACACTCAGAACATAATGGAACAATGTTGTCAACCACATCCACTTGTTCATAGCCATGGTCTTTATTTCAGGAAATGGTCTTTTTCAGAACAACAATTCCCCAAACGACAAGAGTCTTAGTGGTTCCAGGAGCATAATTAAGGGTTTGCCATACTTCATACACTCATGGAAGAAATAGAATGGAAAGCGAGAAATTGTGAAATAAAAATACACTAGTGGTCCTAATGGTCAACAGAATAGCAGAGGGCATTGTCAGACAACAGGGGGGTGACTAGAATAGTGTATGTTGACTCCAAAATAACTCAAACGCAGTAGGGAATTGGTGCTATACTTATTTCACCAATTTAGCATTGGATGTTAAATTTAGCATTCACTTTTTATGAGCTTCGCCTCCCATTCTACTTCTTCCATGATACATTCCTCAGATCTCAATCCCAGGCAGCCTGTTCAGATGCTACCAATCAATCAGCAGCAGTTGCATAACACTAACCAAGAAGTTTGTGAAGATATTCCACTTCCACATGAATTAGAAACAAAGCCAAGCTCTCGGTTTTCAAATCTATCTTTGTCCCCATTCTTACTTACCTATGGTCATATTCTCAAACGACTGAAAAAGTTTGATGCAGACAAAATGAGATCATGAGAGATATGGCAGGTGTTACCCTACTAGAAAGAATGCACAGCAGAGTCCACAATAAGGGAGTCTTTAAGTGTTAAGCTGCTACTTTTTCACAGTGAGAGTCTCAGTTGCCTTGGTATGGCCATGTAATATGGATGCTGCGAACTGGTTCTTCTAGGCAGTTCTATTTTGCAAACCAGTAGATAAGAGACTAAAGCCTGTTTTCCATTTAGCATCTCTTTAGTGTTTGTCAGGCGTCTGCATCTTTTTGGTGTATTTTTGAAAAACACACTCGTTTTCCAATTAGCGACTTTCATGCATCTGCGTTTGTTAGGCGTCTGTCAGCCGTCTGTCACGCTTCTTTTCAAAATCTGGCATGGCTAGATTTGTAAGCGTTTTTTCAATCAGGTGTGATCTACTTTGCTATGGATTCTGGGTAGTGGTCTTCGCTGATTTAGATGGAAAATCATGGATGCCGTAGCTGCTGTTCGCCAACACGGGTTCTTGTGAATTTGCCCTCATGAATTTATTAATAAACAGGTTTCAAAAATTTGATGAATCATTTATTTACTAAGTAAAAATGATATAGTAATAAATTCAAAGCGTGAATGTGATAGGAGAGGTTGATGTCCTCTTTTTCCATCACTTTGAGAGAGAGGGACAATTGTTTGCACTGACTCGACCAATCAGATCAGACCAGAGTCAGGATAACGCTTGAAAGTTGCTAAATGGAAAACGACTGCGCTCGCGTGCTAATCACGACGCATCTTGCAGGTGACGATTGCAAGAGGCTCAAAAGTCGCCGTGCATTACGAGATGCCTAAAAGTCACTAAATGGAAAACGAGCTTAAGGGGTCAGCCTAGAACCAGATAGCTAGCCTGCATGGAGAATCTAGAATCAAGCTGCTTGCGTATAATCATTGGGGACATGTGCCTAATGGTGGAAGATCGCGAGTGTTGGACATTTTCTGTAGGGCTGCTTCCTCTGCGAACCTCACTGATAAAAGATTTTGAAAAATAAGTGAGTTCCCCTTCCAAATGCTGCTTGAATCTATGACCAGTTGCATATAGCTATTGGAGCAGCTAATGGAAGTCCTTCTATTAGTAGAAAGGAATGCTGATGGCTGCTTTTTATGCCATTTAAGATTACTTTTGAGTCTCCCTCATGTTTACAGCAAACATTTAACAATTTATTGAAAAAACAAATTATTAAAAAAAAAAAAAAAAAAAAAAAAAAAAAAGCAGAGCGAAACAACATGAAAAGAATATCATATGCATTTCAGCGATTATAAATAATAATAATGGAGATAACCTCTAAGTAGATTTAAAATGAACAAATAAAACTAGATCTTTTTGCTACACCACAAATTGATTTAAGATTTTGAAGTAATCTGCCTTTTGGAAAATGTACTTGTAATGAAACGTTTAACATTTCTTAGATGATTATTAAATGCTAAAATATAAAATATTTACAGTCAAACCTGGATAATTCGAACTCTGATAACTCAAATTCCCGGTTAACTCAAATGATACTATAAGTCCCGTCCCCCAGGACATTTAATTAACAGAAAATTCACTTATAAACTCACACAAATTTTTTTTAATAAATCCAAGATAACTCGAAGAAATTTTTGATTTTAGTGAATAGGTATTCTTAAATTTAAAGCAAAAACAATCTTAGAATATTGCAAAATCAATATATTACAGACCAAATTTAATTTTTCATTAATTTTCACGTTAGATCCAAGATCGTTCGAGTGGAAGAAAGCGATGCAGGAATCTTTCGCAGTCGCTGGCAGCCATTGTGGAAATCGAAACTTAACGCGAACACAAAATTAAGAATCAAACTTGTTGATTGCGATCGTTCAATGGGAGAAGTTTTAAACATAGTAAATAATGACGATTGTGCTCTCATTTTTAGAGGAAGTGTTCATATTGATCAAAAAATTCCTTGCGAGCGAGTTTTTAGAAGTAGCCATACACTTCTGATTGGTTGTCGCCATTTTGCTTTCGAAACTTAACTATCGAATTGCCCTTGTCGACCTAAAAGGAATGGAAATTCGAGAAAAAAGTGAATTCTCTATAAAGTTTTGAATATAAAACATTCATACATATATCATAAATGCCATCAGATGAAAAAGAAATGGTCAAAAATTGCAAAAAGATGCCTTTCGAAAATTTTTGCAAACCAGAAGTAGAATTTGGAAACCATGCCAAAACAGCGCTGGAGTTGATTTCAGGTTTTAACCTATAGTGCATTTGGATCTCATTAAAAATAATCAAACTTATAGAAACATTGTGAGTGTCTTGAGTATCATGTAATCTTTGTAGTTGTCATGTAGCCTTGTTTTTGATTTACTGGTTAACTTGAAAACCTGCTAAGCTGGTTCGCTGAAGATTTGAGTTATCGGGGTTTGACTGTATAAAGTTATATTAAGTTTAATATTGCAAACAATGAATGCATAAAAATAATGAATCATGTTGTGTTTTTATTAATTAGTATACGTATAAACTGATGCAAACAACTCATTTTTTTTTTTCAGGGTTTGCCTGGTCTGGAAGGGCCTGTTGGTCCTGCAGGTTATCCAGGATGCAATGGAACAGACGTAAGCTTCCTTTTTTTTTTAGTTTCAAAAATTAAATAAATAAATAAAATTAAATAAAATCTAATTTTGAGATATTGAAAGCTATTATAAAGAAATCTAGAACTTAATGTAAACTTATGTGTAGGGTCGAAGGGGACAAGATGGTTTACCTGGAATTCCAGGTACAAGAGGTTTAGCTGGGCCACCAGGAGATTATGGCCCACAAGTAAGTTAATGAAAAATAAATAAAAAGTTTAATAACTGATTTTTACCTCTAAAGTTTAATAATTTCTTTTTTTACAGGGAGATCCTGGTGAAGGTGGAATAAATTCCATTGGAGTTCGGGGAGATAGAGGCGAACATGGAAGTCCTGGGCTCCCTGTAAATAAATAAAATTTTATTTTTTCCTCTAAATTTGACGTAAGACCTGGCACGTTCTGTAAATTAATTCAAGTTTATCATTAATATTAATTTTATTTCACTTAGGGCCCTCCAGGAACCCATGGTCGTCCTGGAATAGATGGAACACCTGGCTTTCGAGGACCTAATGTAAGTTGTTACCATTATACATTATGTGATCAAAAATTTAGGGACACCAGCATTTCTGCAAGGCTTCAGATAACAGGTATTAGTAAGCAGTGGCACCCCCCCTCCCTTTTGCTCTAATGACAGCCTCTGCCCTCCGAGGAAGACTTTCCCCCATTTTTGGTTGTAAAAAGCTGCAATTTCCTTCCATTCCTATCTCAGAGCACTGGTTAGTTCATTCACGGATGACGAATGGCCTGGTCTGGCTCATAGTCAACATTCCAATTCATCCCGCAGGTATTCAATGGGATTGAAATCGAGGCTCTGGGCAGGCCAATTCATTTCTTCAACCCCGTTGTCTTGAAACCAGTTGTGTACAAACCTTACTTTATGGCAAGGAGCACTGTCATGTTGATATAGAAAAGGCCCATCCACCAACTATTCCCACCATGTTGGCAGTGCACAGTTGTTCAAAATGTCTTGATAAGCAACAGCATTCATCGTCCCTATAACAAACACAAGTTGGCCCAGTCCAAACAATGAAAAAGAGCCCCATACCATACCTTCTCCAAATTCACAGTGGGCATCACGCACACAGGTAGGAAATGTCCTCCAAGCATCTGCCAAACCTAAATTCGCTCATGATTGCCAGAGTGTGTGCCATGATTCATCAGTCCAGAGGACAAGTTTCCACTGCTCCATGTTCCAGTTTTACGAGTTTTACACCACTCCAAATGTCGTCTGGAATTGTTGTCAGTGATAAGGGCTTGTGAGCAACAGCATGATTGTGAAAACCCAAGGAATGAAGTTCCTGATGAATGGTAATCGTGCTAGCAACACCGGAAGCAGAATTTCTGAACTCCATAGCAATGATTTCAGCAGAAGACCTTCGACTGCTTCAGGTCACACTTGCAAGCACTCGACGATCTGTCTGTCGGTCAATTTCTTAGGTCTGCCAGTTCGTGGTTGCACTGTTGTTGCTCCCTGGGTCTTCCACTTCTCAATAACATTGCATAAAGTTGTACGGGGTATTTGTAGAATGGTGGAAGTCTACGAGCATTGGAAGTCGCCAAGATCTCACAGATTGACTTGTTGCACAAGTAGCATCCTATGATGGTTCCACATTGGAAGCTGCTGAGCTCTTTTGAATGATCCATATCTTAATAATAAGCAGATGTGTCTGAATTTATGTGATGCTACTTAAATAATTTACATGCTATTGCCATGCGACATTTGGCACATTCTATGATTTATGTAGGGTGTCACTAAATTTTTGATCACAGTCTATAGTGACATGTATAGAATTAAAGTATTTGAAACCTTTATTTCTATTTGAAACAATTTCATTAATATTAATGCAACAGAACCACTTATTAAAAAATTTTACAATACAAGTGCTAGCTAACAAGGTGAGTACCTGAACCATTACCATGCAGATTTTGACCAAACTTTGCAAGCATGTACTATTCGGTGAATGTTTTATACATGTTTGGGCTTTTCAGGTTCCAGCCACCTGCACCTAAGAAATGGGGCCCCAAAGTCCCAAAATCCAAGTGAAAGTGCTCAGATTGAAAGTGCTCAGATTGCCCCAGTATTGTTATCCAAGGTATCCCTGGGGATGTGGTTTATAGTCGTGCAATCTGCATTTCAACGACCCATCTGGTCCGTAAAATCGATTTTTAAAAAAATGACATTATTTTGAGGTCGACCTTGTCCCACCCTCCCAGGTGGCCTGGTAGGGCTGGAAAGCACAGTATAGATGTAGGACCACTAGTGCACTATAAACACCAAATACAGCATCCCAGCATTGTTATGGTGCACTAATGGTCCTACATAAATACCATATATACTTGTGTATACGGTCGACCCCCAAAAGTGGAAAAACAGCATGACTCGTGCATAAGTCGAAGCAAAAACAAGACATTTTTATAAACACTTGAGAGGAAAAAAATGTTTTATATAACAACTATTACAAACAATTTATACAACTATTACAAGACTACAAGACTTCATTGTCTCATATTCGTCATCCACATTTTTGAATGTGTTTTAGGGGTCATTTTTTTTGATAAAAAAACTCGACTTCTACATGAGTATATACGGTATACAGTGCTTTCCAGCCCTACTGGGCCACCTGAGAGGGTGGGACAAGATGGACACCATAATACTGTGATATTTTTGAAAATCGATTTTATGTACTGGATGGATCACTTGAAATACAGATTGCACAAACTGTAAGGCAATCCCCAGGGGTACTTTGGGTAACAATACTGGGGTAATCTGAGCACTTTCAATTTTTGGGATTTTGGGACTTCTGGGCCCCATTTCTCGGGCCCCAGATGGCTGGAACCCGAGTACTACATGTTGGCAAAGTTTGGGCAAAATTTGCATGGTAACAGTTCGAGCTGATAATCCACAATATTAATGCGGATTGCTGGAGCTGATATATTTTCTTCTGTGTAATGAATTCACCTAGAATTTTGGAAGGAAAAAAAACACCTTTGACCCAAAATATTTCAGTACATAAACTCAGACCGGAATTAGTTACTAACAACCAACTAAGACCCTTTTTCAGTAAAAAAAACTTAAGCAGCTATCCATATAGGTCATTCCAAGAAATCGTTTTATAAGGGTTGCTCAACCATTCATATTATTTTTTATTTTTACACCATTGCATTAAAAAAAATTAATATATAATATTTAACTGGTCTGCACCCCTATTGGGATATTTGACCTTGAAATCTGTGAAAATGGAAGATTTCCCAAATTAGAAATCATATTCCCGCAACTGAAAACTACTCTACCCACACTTTTTACAAAAAAATTTACAATTTTGCTTACTGGTGATTTTAAGGTCGATTAAGTAAAGGCTGAAAAAAGATTTACAAATAATTTTCTATACATTTTTTGAAAACAAAATGAACAGAGACTTTACAGTACAACATTGTAGGTTTAACACTAATTAGTTTTGGCATTTAATCCCACCTTCATCAGAGTACAAAGGAAATAGGCTAGCAGCCCTTACATAGCAATACATTCTGTTTAAGAGTCTCATTTAAAACAGAAAATTTTAACATTTTACTGTAATTTCATCCATATGGTCTATAGTTCGAGACAATCCTGCAATGAAGGAACAAGTAAAATTGCTAGATCATTGTATCAATGCATGTTATCAATAAGGAAGATGGAGTAGGTAATAAGAAAAACTTACTCTAAAGACAGGACAATTGCTATAGGTAATTCACTGGAAAGAAAGGGCTGTAGGTAATTTGCGAATTTGTTTCTTGAGTTAACACTATTTTGTAATACTGGTACCGAATTTTGTTACTGGATACAAGAATTTGAAACCTTGTAGCCAATAGTCTACAACTACAAAAATATTTAGGATATCCATGCCTAGTATCACGATAAGTAGAACAAATAAAGGAGAACCGAGAAGTGATACAGAAACAAGAAAAATTTATTGCCTAACACGTTTCGAAAATCTTCATCATTGGAGACAGTCTTGTTACAAATTCGAAGTTGGGGAGCCTGTCCCTTTTATGATGATAGAGAAGGCAGACCTAATCGAGGGCTTCCCGAAGCACTGACCTATTGGGGAGCTCTTCGTCTTTTCTGCTGGTCTTCTAGTCCAATCAGGTAATCAGTGATTCCGTCTCATTCGAATGAAGTTAGGCCATTCAGGAGAAGGATGTTGCTGTGTTGAAGGTGTTTCCTAATTTCCATTTCTTCTTTGATCAAAATCTTGCCTTTGTCATGTCTTTTCCATAAGATCTCCATGCAGTCACCTATGCCTAGCATGCAATGTCCGGTTCTGATGAGGTGGTCAGCATAGTCCGATTTGCCATCTCCATTTCTCCCTGATCGTTGGTGTTCCTTGGAAGATCTGGCCAATGATCCGACATAGACCGCCTCACAATCTGGGCATATTCTCAGTTGAACAGATTCAACCCTTTACAGGGCTAGATCTAGACTATAAAATTGAGGGGGTGGGGGAGCAAGGAGATTAGTGGTTTCCAAAGATCTGATACTTGGTAACAATTTAAATCATAAATCTCTATATTTCTTAATTTATTCATTTTCTGTTTAAAAATATTTTATTTAGCCATTAAATTTATTTTCATCAATTCAATTTTTTTGGTTAATTTATATAATATTTAATATTTAAATAATTCAATGCACTTTTCTAGGCAGGACCTGGTGTGCCAGGATTGAGAGGCGAGAAAGGTGATGCAGGTGAACCAGGCTTAGGGGAAAAGGGAGCTAAGGTAGGGTTATTAATTTTAAAATTCAGTATTTATTTTAAATGATGATTAAAAACAAAATTATATAACTCTAACAGTTTAAAAAATTCTAATTAGATATCATAATCATGCACTATCCTTTAAAAAAATATATATAATAATCAAAAAATACCGTGAATATTACTGCTGAGTGCCATCCAATGTGGAGATCGATTCCTGTAGCTAAGGCTATGTCTAAAAATTCCGATCAATGCATACCAATCAAAGCAAATCATGATTACAGTAATTGTCTGGCATTGCTGATTTTCTGTACTATCAGGAAGCAATGAGGTTTATTTGTTTTTTTTTTAAACATAAACTTAAATTTCAAATAAACCAGGCATGAAAAATTGATGTTTGATCACATGATTTGTTTACAATGGGCCGGCAATGATTAGTCTTTTAGTGTTTCAACGTTTTTGGTGCATTCAGTCGGTTGTGAGCTTAATTCATAACAATGAGGTGTGTTTTTAAGTCTGTCCTGAATTGTGGATTGACTGGTGTTGTCACTGCTGTACCACCTGATGAGTCGTGTCTTTAATATGCATACTGTCGTGTGCTCCTACAGGGTGAGACCCCACACGAATAACAAAACTTAGGGTGTTTGAATACTTTTGGCAGGGCAGTGTATATATTTTTAATTTTTTTTTTCTTACCAGATTCCTATATATAATAGTTTGTACCTTTAACTATTTTTCCACATACTTTACAAATTTATTTAAACACTTGTCATACCACTCAATGAACTTCTGCATGCCAACTTCAAAAAAGTCTACCGCCAGTGAGGAAAACCACACAGTTTTTACCTCTTCATCATCGCTGAAACACAGGCTGCTGATGAACACCTTTAGATACCACAACAGGTGGTAGTCACTGGACATGCAGCCTGGGCTGTAATGGGGGTGGTCAAGTTGTTCCCAACTAATCAGATCTTTGGTTGGAAACATCCATTACAATCCAGATCTCGCGTTCAGTGACTACCACCTGTTCCAGTATCTAAAGGAGTTCATTGGAAACCTGCATTTCAGCGAAGATGAAGAAGTGAAAACTGCGTGGCTTTCCTCACCCGTGGCAGACTGCTATGAACTGGGCATGCAGGAGCACATTGAGCGCTATGATAAGCATTTAAATAAACTTGGAAACTATGTGGAAAAATAGTTAAAAATACCATATATAGAATCTGGCAAAGAAAAAAATTTTGAAAATATATACAGTAGAACCTCTTTAATTCAAACCTCTTTAATTCGAAAACCTCTTTAATTCGAATTTTTTTTGTCCCTTGGAAAAAAAATCCATTATTCGAAACCTCTTTAATTTGAATTCCCTTGAGATTCGAATTAAAGAGGTTCGACTGTATATAATTTTGTTTTTATTACAAAACTGTCCTTACTTAAAAACACGCCTCATACATAGCGAAAAAGAAAACACAGAATTCCGACCAGTTTCACCTTTTATTCTTGGTTTTGTCAAGGATACAGATGAAAAGGTGACACTGGTATACATATATAGAAGATGGTAGTGCAAATGCTGATTGATTGACTGCCAAAAATACGAGGCTCATCTGATAAATTTTGCATAACATGGGAATGAAAAGAGATATTGGAATAAGATAAAAACTGAATAAAATTATAATTCTTTAGCTACAAAATGCAATATTTATTTTTCAATGTAATCCTTGTTTACATGATACACTTTTTCCAACATGTGACAAGTTTCTGCAATCCATCAATGAAGAATTATAGTGGTCTTTCTCAGATCCAAATGGCCACAGCTTCCTTCACCTCATCATCAGTAGTGTAATGATTACCCTTGACAGCCCTCTTGAGATGAGGGAAGAAGTGGAAGTCACACAGAGCCAAATCTGGAGAGTATGGTGGACGCGGAAGAGGAACAAACTTCAGCTTGCAAAAAGCCTTTATGGTGGCATGAGATGTGTGAGGTTGATGTTTCTTTTCAGTCACACAAACTGGTCATCCATTGCGAGCTGCATTCTCAATTACCAGCCTCACATTTGCGGAATTTCAACACCCACTTATTCACAGTACTCTTTTCAGGAGTTTCACTACAGTAAACTGCTTTTAAATGACGAAAAATTTCTGTAGAATTTACATTTTTAGCTGTTAAAAATTTGATCATTGCATGCTGCTTGAACCGTGTTGATATACGGGTCGTACTTGACTGCTTTTTAACTGCTACTGAACATGAATCGGTAAACGGACTTCAACGTATTTTCGCAAGTTTGTAGAGGTGGATTCTAGCTATCATGTGCCACCACGACCAACTCAATAGTACCTTTTGTTTCTGTATAGCGTGCTGGTATTCAAAATTTATCAACCAAGCCTCTTAATAGGTAAAATGCCAAATCTAAAGAATACGGTAGCATGAAAAGTCTGATTGATTGTATGATAGAAGAAAGCACGATATAAGTGTCTGAATGAAAAAAACTTGGTAAAGAATGTGATGAATGAATCTGGGAGAATCAGAATAATAACAAATACTTTTGATCCTTTCCTATTTGTTATTATTCTTTTTCTTCCCGACTCATATATCGCTTTCTTTACCAAGCTTCCAATCAGAGAGGCTATCATGTTCTCTTTTCTCATCCAACCAATCATAGACTATTTACACTATCGTATTCTGTAGATTTTGCATTTTAACCTATTATTTTGTAGCCAACCAATCACTGACTGTTTGTATTACTGTATTCTGTATATAAGGAATGTTGGCTTTTCATAAAAGGCAAAACTGGTTGGAATTCGGTGTTCTCTTTCCCCCCATACACTGGAAAGCATCCATCAACTTCAATATAAACTAAGATCAAAAAATTTGTTACTTATAACAGTTTTATCCGAGTTCAGTTCAGTTCAGTTCAGTTCAGTGCAGCTTACATCGCCCTCTTTCGGGGAGACTAGCTGATTACATGAACACAAGGAATGAAGGATGGAGACAGTCAACCAGTTATCAGAAGTACTTTATTTGTAGAAGTTAACTACACTTTTATCTTATAGGGTGAAACGGGTTCAGTAGGGCCCCCTGGTCCACCAGGAACTATTGAGGAAGAACGAATTCCACCACCGATTGATGTTCGTCCTGGTCATCCAGGTAAACATGGAGAAAAAGGAGAAAAAGGCGAGAGAGGTTCTAGAGGATTCGACGGACTTCCTGGAGTTGATGTAATTTTGTTGAAATATGGAATATATTGAAGTTTCAAGAAAATATTTTCTCTTAAGTTTGTTAGCTCTTTTAAGCTTTAAACTGTTTTTCAGGGTCTTAAAGGTGTATCTGGCCCCAAAGGTGATAAAGGAGAAAGAGGGAATGATGGAAAAAGAGTAATGTCCTGTTTTGGAAATTTTTTTTTAACATTCAAATATAGCCTAGCAATTAACAAAATATTTTTCCTCAGGGAAAAAGAGGAAAAGAAGGTTCACCTGGTGCCCCTGGAGCAAAGGGCTTTAAAGGAGCTCCTGGACTTGCAGGAACAAATGGAAGAATGGGACCGAAGGTAATAGAAACAGAAAACTAAAAAAAAAGAAAATTTTAATTAAAGAAAAACTAGTAAAAACAATATACATATATCAAGGTAATAAGGAATTATTTTTTTAGGGTATACAAGGCGAGCCGGGCACAATAGGACGTCATGGCGTTCAAGGACCACCTGTGAGTTTATCAAAAAAGAACAAGTCGTGTATTTTCAATGTTTTTAAATAACACAATTAAAATTCTTATCTTTGTATCCTATTAAGGGGCCACCAGGTGTATTTAATGACACTGATGTTGGTCATGAATTCCCAGGAAATCCTGGCAATCAAGGACCAGAAGGAGATTTAGGTCTACCAGGTCAACCTGGTAAGTTTAAATAATTAATGTTATTTTTACATTTTATTTATTTAATATAATACACACACCCATTAGCAAAAATATGGCTGTGGGGAAACAAATAGTCAGGAAGAGACCATGAATACAATATAATCTGCTTAAGTCGAAGTGTCAGGATGTGTGAATCTGGGACCTTATAAACTTAAGAATTTTAGGATAAATGAAAGAATTAAAATTTAAGATAGTTTAAGACCCCTAGGGCCACCTTCCAACCTCATTACAAGGGTGAAATAAACCTCCAGGCAGATCCATGCTTGATGAGCGGTTGCACCAAGTCTTAAAGTTTGAAGAAAAGCTCCAGATACATAATCAATATTATGCTAATTTATTCAAAGCAATTAAAGATACAATGTTGCAAATATAAGGGAAACCAATTAACAGATTCAGGCTAAAATTCTCTGCTTTAATCCAGTAAACAAGTTTGATGTTATCTCGTCATATGATGTACTCTATTCAACTAATTCTTACTTACTTTTCAAACCTGCTTATCCGTTAGGGTCGCGGAGGCAGCAGCCCTATGGAGGATCTCCAGCGATCGCGATCTTCCGCCATCAGGTGCATGACCTCCATGGTAATACCCAAGCGACTCGAACCCAGATTCTCCATGTAGTCTAGCCATCTGATTCTAGGCCGACCACTTGGTCTCTTACCCACCGGCTTGGAAAATAACAAATGCCTAGGAAGGCCTGTTTGCAGCATCCATATCACGTGGCCATAACAGCGCAACTGAGATCTCTCAATGAGGAAAAGTAGCGACTCAACACCTAAAGACTCCCTTATTGTGCTGCTGTGCACTCTATCTAGTAGGGTAACACCTGCCACACCTCTCAGAAATCTCATTTCGGCCGCTTGTACCCGCGATCACACTCTTTCGGTCATTACACAAGCCTCATGACCATAGGTGAGAACGGGGACAAAGATAGATTTGAAAACGGAGAACGTGGCTTTGTTTTCCAGCTCAAGTTTCATTACCATGGACTGCCACAGTTCACGTCTGACACGGCTTGCTGCACCAATCCAAGTATCCAGTTAGTATTCAACTAATTCAACCACGTTAAATTTTTAATTAATTATATCTTTCCTAGTAAAATTATTGATGGCCTTCGCTGAACCAAATATTATGATGGCCATTTAATAATAAACCTTTCTTTCATGAATTAGTTAATCTTGGTAATAAACATTTAATTAGTAATTCAATTTTTTGGTGACCAAAGGGGTGTTGTTACCCTTGCTTCAAGACGATCCAGCAGAGCAGTGAGATGGAATGGCTAGCTGGCTGCAAACTGGTTCCGCGATTGAACTAATTCTAAGTTCCTCATCAGACACAAATTATAAGAATAATAAATCACAATATAATGTTTTATTATTCGACAGGATGGTAATGGACTTTTACTAGAATAATAGAATCTATGTGAAATGTTGTTCACCCTTCACTCTAAATTCTGATTTTTTTCTTTCTTCGTTCATCTCCCGGCTCAAGGGAACGGCCATGCTCACTGATTTCAATATTGTGTCTCCTTGATTAGAACAGAATTTTGGCAACATTTGACATTGGATCTCTTATGGTAGTTTTGATGTCATTGTTTCATAATTGGTCCCATTTGCAGGTTGGTTGGTTGGTTTGATTTGTTTGGTATTAACGTCCTTTTCAACTGCTATGGTCATTTCAGAACGGCGTTATAGGGGCCGCAAATTTTGCCTCGCACGGGTTCTTTAACGTTTAGCTGGTAAACGACTATATGGGACCAACGGCTTTACTTCCCTTCCGAAGGAAGTGCATGATCTCAGGATTATCCCCCTGAAAAAATCCTTGTCGTCCTCGGCCGGGGTCAAACCCATGTCCTCAGGCATCAGAGGCGATTACGCAACCACTGAGCCACTGAGGCCGATCCCGTTTGAAGGTAGTCTCTTCCTCCAGTTTGTATGTGTGAGAAGTCAGGTGATGACAGAGAAAACCCAGATCTCGAAGTCTAGTAGAGGGGTAGAGTCTAAGAGTTCCTTTTCTCGACAGAAACCGTAAACCACCTCCTCATACTAAATAAATAATACCTTTGTCCAGTCCACTTGAAACTTATTGACTAAGACGCAAATTGTAATTCTATGATGTCAATTTTGTTGAATGTTTTATTTCTATAGCATAGTTAAGTTATAATTCTAAAACTTGACCTATTTATAATAATCATAATGATAATAATTAAAGTTCTGATCATTATTGCATGAATAAAGATTAAAAAAACTAATCTTTGTTATGCAACTGAGAAAATGAACACTTTTACTAATGGTCAAACTTCTAAGTTCATTTATGGTCTTCATTAAAATTCTAAAAATGAGGGCGGTGGATTTCACAACGGAACCATGAAAATCGTTCGACTTATCCAGACTTAAACGACATGCCTAAAATGAGGCTGGATGTGATTATTGCTAACATGTATATAATACAGTATTTAAATAATACTGGAAACTAACCATTGTGTAACTTCATTTATTACATGGAAATAAGAAGAAATTTTTGGCCGCTTTACATTTTTAGATACATTCAAATCGACAGCATTATCTAATGAAAATATTTAAAAACATTATCGTTTAAATTAGGCATATGAACAAAATAATCTTTAATGATTTCTAATGCTTGCTTTGCCTCACGAGATGTTGGAATCTGTTTGTTTTCACTGCTGTCATCATCATCATTTTCTCTTCATTTTTGATGATTTCTGATAATGTTGATGGCAGGATATTGAATTCTTAGCAAGATCAGCTTTTTTAAATGAAGAATTCTGCAGATGGTCTAAAATTTGCAATTTCCTTTCCACTGTTAATGTATTCAACTTATGTTTCCTTGACCATGATTTCGATGGATAAGAATTTGAAGAATAGTCTATGTTTTACGAATAAAGACTGTTCTTAAATACAATCTCATTTCTGAACACACAGCCTATATTGCTACCATTGGTGTCACTTTAATCTGATTCATGTACTGTAATCTGATTGGCCGGAGTTCACATAATCTGATGATGTTGTTCATCAATCAAAGAATTATCAAGTGCATCTCTGATTGGTTATCTCGTATTAATTTACTTTTTTTCAATTTTTTAATGTTTTTTCCTAATGTTTCTTGGCAAATTCAAGTAGGTACAAGGATTTCAATTTTCGACTTAAGCGGAATTTTGACATAACCGACTTTGACTTAAGCGGATCATACTGTACTTACTTACTTACTTTTCAAACCCGCTTATCCGTTAGGGTCGCGGGGGCAGCAGCCCTATG
>JAHWFO010109237.1:319855-359781 GCA_023313115.1 Rhysida immarginata
TGTGTTTTTATAAAAAAAATGGGTTTGTATGTACCCACTCTGCATGTTAAATTAACCAAAATCTCAACCACAGTATAAGAAATACAGCTATAGTGGTCTCAACTATGGCAGATGGGAGGAGCTTTGTGATGTCATATGTATACCATCTATAAAGGTCTCTTTTAAAATTACTGCTGACTGAACCTATACAATGAGAACATTAGTTTGGTCCTCATGTGAATTACTGGCAAAATAAGGTAACATCTTTATACTTTTTAAACCATATGATGAAAATACATACAGCTGAAACTCGGTATCTCGACCTCGATATCTCGTAAAATTTTTATGTCCCTGCATTTTCATTATTAATTCAATGTAATTTTCCCTCGTTATCTCAAAACATTTACTTGGAAAACCTCACCATGTCGAATTTTGACTTTGTGTGCCAGCAAAATGCATTTATACAGGGCGTTTCAAAAGGTATAATCCAAACTTCACACACAGATAGGAGGCAGTAAGGTGAACAGATTCTGTTAACACATGAGAGGTCAGAACTCAACCACTGTCAAGTTAATGGGAGAGCAAATGTTGGCACAACACAAACAGGTTGCAGTTCTTTGGTAAGGAAAACGTGCTTTTGGAGGATGTGTCCTTGGCTATTCGCATGCAAATGTGGTTCCAACATGATGGAGCCCCCGCTCATTTTAGCCGTGGTGTGCGGAATTACCTTCATGCAACATCTGGTAATTACTGGATAGGAAGAGGTGGACCTGTGGCATGGCCTCCTAGGTCACCAGATCTCAATCCGCTGGATTTCTTTTTGGGGCCGCATGAAATCAGTTGTGTACCAAACACCTGTGACAAGCATTGAAGATCTGGCAGCTCGCATCGCAGTTGTTTCAAACGACCTCAGAGAAATGCCTGGAATCTTTGGCTGCATACGGGAGTCCATGTTGCGCCAATATCATGCATCTGAGGCCATGGCTGGCTCACATTTTGAGCATCTTTTGTAAAGCTTCAGTGGATTCGCAGTTCCATAATAAATGTGTGCACAGTGCATACTTACTCATGCGTTTTCATGTGCACTCCGATTACTGCTCCCCCCTATAACATTACCATGGCAATGGTTGAGTTCCGACCCCTCATATATTAACAGAGTCTGTTCACCTTCATGCCTCCTAACTGTGTGTGAAGTTTTGGATTATACCTTTTGAAACACCCTGTATACAATAGAGAGTTAGGATTTTTTCATTAGGATAAATTTTCATACAAAAACGAAGAAATCTGATGCCACTTCTATTAAAATTAGACGTTTTCGTATTTATAAAATAATTCATGTAATTCAAGTTATATATATGGTAATTTATTTATTATTAACAAGAGAAAATCATAAAAATATATTTTATTTCTTGAAAAAAGGAAAACGTGGTATTCCGGGAAACCCTGGCTTTGATGGACGTCCAGGTGCTCAAGGACTAAAAGGAGATCAGGGTTCTCCAGGAGAGTCACGAAGAGGGTTCATTGGTGCACAAGGTTATATAGGTTTGTCTGGAGATGTTGGATTACCAGGACCTCGAGGATTGGCTGGATTACCAGGAAGACCTGGAATACCTGGTCTTGCAGGCGTAAAGGTATATTTGACATATTAAAAATTTATTTGCATGAAATGTCTTTTTGATTAAAAGTTATAGTTACTGTTAATATTTTGTGAGAAAGCTTCCTGTATAATTAAAACATAGTTCTAAATTATTTGCTTGAATATTAAAATTTTTATTTTTCTTTCACTTTGATTATGTATAAAATACAATTAGGGCTTAAGGTCAAGGTAAGGAAAGTTCCCCGTTTTGTTATCATGAATGCAAAATTTCGAGATATGAGGAGAAATCTCTTATCAGTATTTCAAGGCATCTTTTTATTAACCTCAAGGAGCGTTTTCTCCTTTTGTCGGCATCCTGTCACATGTTTACTTCCATCCAAAAAAATGAATTGAATAACTTGGGGAGGCCGTGGCCTGGTGGACTTCCATTAAACACACAACTTCAGGGAAGTTAAGCAACATCAGGCACGGCTAGTCACTAGATGGGCGACCATCAGTGAGATACGATCTTCCCCCCCCCCCCCCCCCCAGCTGCTGAGACCATCTTACAGCAGTCGTTAATCCAGGTCCATCCAGGGACCCAACTCGTCGGCCTCTGGCCATACAGACCCTGGATGGACGTATTAGATTACAATCAATAAAAAAAAAAAATAAATAAATAAATAAATAAATAAATAAATAAATAAATAAAATGACTAACAGGAAAGATATCATTATCTCAAGTTTCGAGAAACTGGCAATTTAAAATATTCATTTTTAAATGGATTCCATATAGGAACAGGACCATCTTATACGTATATATATTTTTAAATTTTATAATGTATTTTAACATACATGCTATTATTTTTGTTACTATGAGGGATGGTAGACTGAGAGATGAGGTGGTAGCATCGTCCTTCACACACTTTTCCCAACGATGGACAACTTGCTGGATGCCACTTTTATAGAAATCCTCCCTTTGGCTGTTGAAGAACTGCTCCAAATCAGTACGAAAGATGATCTTGGAAATGCCATCCAGGAATCGGGTTCGTCAGGCAAGGAAGAAGCCACTGAGGGCCAGGTCGAGTGAATAGAGCGGATGGGGCAGTATTTCAAACTCCAGCTCCGCCCCAACGTGCATATTATCATGTGCAAAATGTGTTAGTGCACTGTCGTGCAGAAGTCTGACCCATTTGGACACCATATCTTGCCGCTTTGACTTGATGGCCTCCATAACTTCCGCAGGAGGTTCTGGTTATATGCTCTCATGATTGTCTGGCTCATCACTGATGGAGGGACCTCTGCTCCAAGGTTCATCTTCCATGCTTGTCTGGCTGCATTGGAAACGTCGATGCCACATGGCGACTGTCTCATATGATGGGGTATTGTCACCATAAACTCCTCAGGGATTTGTTTGGCATTGTTCCATTTCAAATGCAGGCACCTTATCACAATTTGCACCTCCAATTTTTCGACGGGCTACACCATGTTGCTTTCGATGCTCTGGAGGTGTTTAGCGGTATTGCACCAAACGCCGCTTTGTATCCTCCAGCACTCGAGGGATGTTGCTTCCCAGTGGCCCCACACGTTTTCAAAAGTGTTCATTCTTTCATGTTGATAGTAATGACTTTATGATCGTCCCTCGTATTTTAAACAAAACAAAGTTGTCACTAATTACAAATAGAAAAGGGAAGGAAAATCTTCGCGTCCTGTTGTTGTTCTGCTCTACAATAGTCTTTGAAGCTGTTACACTATGTTCATATGGACTTCTGTGAAGTCATAAATCAGCTCAACTGGCAGAGCAGGTCACTGACCTGCAAATCTGGAATCATCCTTGCTCTAACCATCAAATAAATTGATGAGATTCAACTGAAGAGAAGATAATAATTAAACTGAAGAAACTTTCAAACACATCATAATATTTCAAAGCAGAAAAGGAAACGGAAAATTCCGCGAGCTGGACTCGAAGAAAGGACCACGCCTTTCATTACTGATACAAAGTTACATTTTTTTTGTTTTTATATTATGAAGCGTAAAACAAATTAATTGCATTTAAGAACTGGAAAAATGAGAACTAAATGGCCTTGCAATATGACTATTCATCATGTCCATTAAAAATATATCAAATCCATAATGAGCATTCTTGAGGAAAGGTTCAAAAGACCCTCAGGTAACGAGGGAATGATAATGCAACACGATACGAATCATGTTCTTTTCAGAAACCTCGAACCTCATTTCTCAAGTAAAATTGGTTTGTTCCTCTCTCAAGATGGCCAAATCACGATACTACTCTAAAACTTTGAAGCTTTTTTTTTCCGAACAATAAAGTTTATTCTTTAAAAATTGTATAGGTTGAAAATAATATCAGGCTTCTTATTTCCATTAGGGAGAAGCAGGTAACCGTGGATTGGATGGACTGGAAGGAAACAGAGGACCACCAGGGTTTAAAGGAGAAAAAGGCAATCTAGGAGAAAATGGAGTGCCAGGACCTTTTGGCTATAAAGGAGATCCTGGACTTCCAGGATTCCAAGGAGATAAAGGTTGCTTTAAATTGTTTCCAAACATTTTGCCATCTTTAATTTTAGCAATGATAAATACATCAAATAAGTGTTACAATTTCCTATTTGTTCTTAAAATTTGTCATATCCAAAGTATTTAGATTAAAAAAATAAGAAAGTACAGAGTGATTTGCTTATCTAATCAAAGTATTGCTACTAAGAACAAATTTGCATAGAGAAGAAGTGGGCAAAATTCTTTTGAGCTCAATAGATATAAAGGGGGATTCGTAAGTCTCTCCAGGGTTTCAGAAGTCAATAGAACAGTAACCATCATAGAAATAGCGAAAACGCTCCTATCAGTAGATATAAGAATCTCTTAAAACTTGCATTTGTAATAGGCACCATGAATGTATTTGTAGATTTAGCTGCTAGAGGGCAGTCATAATGCTGGATGTGCTTCTTGAGACAGATCTCTTCTTCTGTGACCCCACGATCAGCTGATCTAACATAGCGCTCTGCTCCAGGATGAAATCTACCTACCCTCTGATGATTTTTAAATATGAGATTACATGCCCCCTTTGCCACAAGATATAGCCCAGCTGCGAATAAGTACCATTCATGCAGTTGTTGTCATCAACATTTAGATGTTGGGAAGAGTGTGGTAGAACTTGAATACAGGATTGATCACTAAGGGTGGACATATGGAACATCTGTGAGGTACATACAAAACTTAGAGAGATTCTCTATTTTTTAATGATCCATTTCTGCTACTTCTATCACAATCTGCTCTATTTACTTTTAAAACCCCAGGGAGACATATGAATGAGGGAAAGAGATTTTAATGATTAAAAATATCTTTTAGACGTGTATGTCACTTATGTTGTAGTTTTTCTTTAATTTTTTTGTCTTCCCTCTTTTCCTTCTCAATCCTGTTCTTAGGGTTTGACTTGTTTAGATACAGCTATGGGTCCAACTTGGTTCTTCCAAAACATAGTATTGTTTGAATAACTGTGGATAGCAAAAAATAAACCCAAAGAGAAAAAAACTGCCTCTTTATCTATAGGAAGCGTAAAACAGTGACTAACACACAATGTTCATTAATCGCTTGCTGATTGAAAATCAAAATGTGCTTACAAGATCTACAGAAGGTTTATTACAATCTATGGTAATGATTTGAAAGAGAAAGTTTACGAAGAAAATCCCTTTTGCAGCAACGGCTCGTTTCAATAATCCAAATCCACTGAAATCCATCGAGGATGCATCTAGTGAATTGACAGGGATATCATGAAAAGGTATAATATGAATTCCAGTTTCATCTTCAAATCCAACATAAACTGAACGATTGAGTTAGACGTATGGCTGGAGGTTCTGTCCTCATGCAGCCAAACTCTGCTTTTGTTCACTCTATAAAATGCAGAGATTTCCTCATGAAAAACTGGACTGAAAGCATGCTGCTAATGGTAAAGGGAGTTAGCCTTAGTCTACCTGTCCACTTTTCTAACTGTGAACTTGCTATTGTAAGAGTATTTTGCAATTACCATAAATCCTCATGAAAAACTTTCCTTACATTCTTTGGACCACTTTTGATATGACTTGTCTCCACATGGAAGGTAGAAAATCACATGGGGTTTGTTGCAATAGTTCAGGTAGATGTACTTCCATCTTTATGCTGTGAGTTGACCTTCATAGAATCTCTGACACACTCTCTTCCTTTCTGTGATGTGTCTTGACAGCAGCTTATGAATATGACTCTTGTGACAGGATTCCAATTGCAAATCTTTCCTACAATATTAGCTATCTCAGGTTGCAGGATTTTCACACAGGATAAACTGCTCAACCCTTTGAATGACTTGTGGCGTTCAGCTTGTGGGAACTCATTGATTTTGCTGTTTTTGGCCAGTTGGATTTAATTCTTCCCTGGATTTTCCTTTTCCATTCACTACTGCCGATATGCCTTTCTTCGAAAAAAGAGAAATTTCATGTTTTACATGCGCTAATTATAGCAGAATAGTTGTAATTAGCGCCGGAAAGGGCAATAGTGCGCCCTTCTCAGTAAGGTCGATTTTCAGAGATATTTTTTCATGAACAGATTAAAAGCACAACACTTTTTAACCACAACTAAAAAAGGCGTAAAACAAGAAATAAAACAAAAAGAATGAAAAAAACAATACAACCTGTAAACGTCTTTCGAAAGCTTTGCTTTCATCTTCAGCAGACAAGGAGAACCTCAAGAGATTCTTGAGAGAACTGACTTGTTTATTGAATTAGCAAGGTATATATAGTGAACAATAACCAATAGAAACAAAACAACCCTGAAAAGGTGATCACCGTTTTGGAAACTGGGCCACCCATTGGATCAAACTAGATTCACCAATGGGGCCCCTGTCCGAATTTAACAGTAACTGCTTATCCGTTTTATTTATAGCTAAGCTTTCGTAAGAATCTAACAAGTATTTTTTATTGACCGATTTTATTAATTTCACACTATTCATATGGAATTCGTGGCCCGTATCCAGGGAATGCTTCGCGATGGCTGAATGGTTGCTTCTGACAAATCTTGTGTGGTTCAAATGCTCCTTAAATCTTGTTTCTATGCTTTGGAACGTCTGCCCTTTGTACATCATAGGGCATTGGTTACATTGAGCCTGGTAGATGCCTGATTTTTGCAGTGGTGGGATCTGGTCCTTAGGATTGCCCAGTAGTTGCTTCATTTGACCTGGATTGCTGAAAGCGAGAGAGACATTAAAGGGCTTAAGTATCGAGCTTATCCCGCTTATAAGAGCCTTGTTGTAAGGCAAGGAAATGATTTTCCGGTTATTTATGTTCCTTTTAAAAGTAGTGATTCCTGCTAAGAACTTTTCAAATCTTCTTCTTCTAACTAAATCCAAAATAAGCTTGGACCTATACCCGTTTTTGTTGGCCGTGTTTTGAATAATGGCCATTTCTTTTTTAAATTTGGACGGGCTCAATGCAATATTCAATGCTCTATCTATCATATAGATGAAAGCTGAAAGTTTTTGGTTCCAGGGATGACTGGAATCATTAGGTATGTAGTTTAAACTGTTTGTAGGTTTTCTATACACATCAAATGATAGCGACTCTTTAAACCTAGAAATCTTAATGTCTAAGAACGGAACGCACTGATTGTTTTCAGTCTCACCGTGAATTGTACTGACGGAAAGAAACCATTGATGTGTTGAACAAACGAACCAATGTCACATTTGGTGGTATCAAAAATCGTGAATACATCATCTACATACCTGTACCAAGTGTCTGGAAAGTAGAAATCAGAAGATTTTAAAATGTCCTCAAAATTTTTAAGGAAAATTTCCACCAAAATAGGGCTTAAACAAGATCCCATAGGAGTGCCCCCAACCATTTTATAAACTTTGTTTTTGTAACTAAAGATGTTGTTATTAATGCATAATTTAACTAAATTTTTACATTCCCTTCTAATATTTTTGGGAATCTGATTCTTCTTCAAAATATTTTTCAGAAATTTAATGGTTTCTGGAATTGGGATACTGGGGAATAAAGAGATAACGTCAAATGACAAGTATTTCCCCTTCTTTTAAGACCTTATTTTTAATTTTACTAATTAAATCTAAACTATTGGTAACTGAACTATCGAATTCTGATAATTTCAAAGTTTTTAGAAATTGGGCTACAAACTTAGAGACCCGGTACATCGGAGAGTCGATGTTTGAGACGATTGGTCTCATCTTGTTGCCAGGTTTGTGAGTCTTGGGCAAGGTATACAATCTTAGCACAACCGGATTACTAATAATTAAGCCTTTGGCGATGTTGGAAGGAATTAGATTAGGACTGTTTTTAACCACCTCTTTAACTTCTGTAATTAATTTAGATAAGGAGAATTTCTGGAAAAATTCAAAAGGACCTTCTGCAACTAAATTGTCAACCCTGGTATAATAATCATCTTTACTTAAAATAACAATATTATTACCCTTATCACTTTTAAGATAAAGGCAATCTTTGCCGTTCAGAGACTTAATAATTTCCCTCGACTTCTTTTCATTAATCCCTGGTTCGTAATTGTTCCAATTTTGAGCTAATACTTTTTTTACATTGTTCTCTTATAGTATTTTTATGGGCGTTGGGTGAGTACTTTATTCCTCCTTCAATATTACAAACTAGTTGTTGAATGTCCTGACTTTTGTTGTTTATAGCGAATTTTAGACCCTTCGATAAAAAATCTAGTTCCGAGTCCTGGAATGTTAAATCTGTTTGGTTAATTACATTATCCCTGTTAACCTCTTTGCTAATAAGTGGTTTATGATGCTTTATGATGACTTCCAATTTTTTTGTTAGTTTTGTAGTTTTGCGATTGATTTTTTGCCCATTTACAAAAAATTAATTTTTAAGAGAAATTTGTCCCAACCCTTTTTGGTCATCTGATTGCTTAGTTTTAAATGGAACGCATAAGCCTTGGCCTCTGTAATAGTAAGTTTGTAGTTTAGAAATCCTATTTCCATGTTCAACCTTTTCTGTTTGACCATTGGTAATATATTTTTGAGGCTGGGATCTTTACTGTTCTTGAATTTAATACCTTCGATAAATTTAGGGCAGGGGCCCCATTGGTGAATCTAGTTTGATCCAATGGGTGGCCCACTTACCAAAACGGTGATTACGTTTTCAGGGTTGTTTTGTTTCTATTGGTTATTGTTCACTATATATACCTTGCTAATTCAATAAACAAGTCAGTTCTCTCAAGAATCTCTTGAGGTTCTCCTTGTCTGCTGAAGGTGAAAGCAAAGCTTTCGAAAGATGTTTACAGGTTGTATTGTTTTTTTCATTCTTTTTGTTTTATTTCTTGTTTTACGCCTTTTTTAGTTGCGGTTAAAGAGTGTTGTACTTTTAATCTGTTCATTAGGATGATCCACATAAATACTTATTTTGTTTTAGTCATATTTTTTCATGACCTTTACTTAGGGTGACCAGATTTTTTCTCATGCAACCAGGGACGCCACTAGGAGTGAAAAGGAAATCATGTAACACTGGGAGCCGGCACCGGAAGTCATGTGACATTGGAGCTGGTACCGTGTATCACATGACGTTCAGAAATGTGTGCAAGGAGTGAATTTATATTCATAAAAGCTGTAGGAGGATCTACCTACATAGGATGGAATTAAACAATAGAATAATTTTACACTGCTCTGAATCAAATCGAGGAACCTTTGGATTAGGGGAAACTTTATAAATCATTCTTTGACAATTTCAGAAGATACCATAAATGCAATGGCTGTTGAAAAGCTTTGGTAGTCGAAATTTTATTTCATTTTAAATTTACAAATTTATTAATGTGATGTCTGTATTATTCAATTATTATCAATAAATGGTGGCAAGATGGGAGTAAATGAAACGTGATCACATCGACTTTTTCGTCGAATAATTGTTGGCACCTTGTTTTCGAAAATTCACTTTCACATTAGCTTTTGGAGACAGAAAAGTAGACTAGAAATTGAGGGGGGGGAAAAAGCAAAATATTGTATTGTATATTGTATATACCGTATAACGCACTGCAATATACCATTATATTAAATATTATACGCTAATTTTGCTTGAAGTTGTTCCCTCCCCACCCTCCCTACCATCATACTTGACGTAACCTCTTGCAACTTCCCCAAATTTTGATGCTTTTTTATGTCAAAATTTTTCGCATTACACATGAATAAATACGGTAATTGTGCACTGGTCAACACATCGCGGTCCAATGCTCTTTAGATATATTTATACAGGCTTAATTAGTGAGACAGCCTGTTTCGTGCCAGTCCAAACTTCCATTGTTATTGGGCATAGGCATAATCCATCGACACATTCTGCAACGGTCGGGGTGACAATACCCAAAATCAGAAATACAAAGAATTGAATTAATTCGAATATTTTCTTATAATATTTACTGAACAACAATTAAATCAATAAATTTTGGGATTATATTCATTTTCAGGGACTTTTCTGGGGATTTATTAATTTCTGGGGACGCTTATTCACCGGGGACAAGGCAGGTGATCCAGGAACGTCTAGTCATCCTACCTTTACTGTTTTTGAATGAAACACAACAATGCAGATATAATAGCATCATTCCACATGCTTTCTGTCACGCGCATGTGACCTGCAGCATTCATGCAATAAATCGTTACCAAAGATCGTAATCAACCTTTTGTATTAATCATCATAATCACACTTTTGTAAAGAAGAATTAATTTTTTTTTCTTTTCATTTGGATGCATTTAAATATGTAAAATAATCTAGAATCAATGAATGTTGTAATTAATTAGCTTTAATAAATGAATACTTTTAGGAGCACCTGGAATTTCTGGATTTCCTGGGCAGTCTGGCACAAAAGGAGAGCCTGGTGTTTCTGCACCAGGAACAGTAGGTGCACCAGGACTGCCTGGTATACCTGGACAGAAAGGTTTTTATCATTAAAAATGTTCACATTTATGTTATCAAGCTTTTTATTTTTTAATTGATATATAAATATGGTTTGTTTTTTTCTGATCTATGAATAAAGGTCAGCCAGGAGATCAAGGAACACCTGGAGAAGATGGTTTTCCAGGAATACCAGGAACTCCTGGCCTAAAAGGCAACCCAGGTGCTCCTGGATTACGTGGTCTTGATGGAAGACGAGGAGAGCCAGGCCGCTTCGGCAACAGAGGAACACCTGGGTCCCCAGGTTTACCAGGTAATAAAGAAATAATTTATTATTTTGGAGTTATAAATGGTAGCTTTAAAAATTTCCTGGAATCAGTACCTACAACTTGAAACAGTAATCATATAAGGAAATTGAAGGATCATAAACTGGCAATGTTCATGACGTCACAACCAAGCCTGGCACAACTTCTTACTTCCGCTCCATCAATAGTAACAGCATTTTATTTGTGTGACATGCATATGACAATGTCACAGATCAAAATTCCTGTTATTTCATGTTTTGCTTCGGAAATCACCACCAGAGACGTTAATGTTGCATAAGAAAGGACGCACTGACTCGGGCCTGAATCCCACAACACCCAAATCGCTCCAAGCGGTTTTGAAAAATGGAAAATGAATTTTTGCTGCCAGTGAGAACAACCTCTCCAACAAACAAACCAAAGCAATTGCAACTCCACAGCCCACTCAAACACATTCCTCAGTCAGTCCTTTCATGTACAGCAATAAGCACACCTCAAAATTCGCAGTGGTCGCTTTGTTTTCTTGTGGATTTTCTTTCTTTGATTTCCACTTATGGTGGCCCTCACAAACTCACAGATAACATTTATCAAAGTGTAGAAGTGTCAAGAAAAAATTTTCCATTAAGTCAATAATACTTACATTTTGTTATATGCTTGTAAGGGGTCATCCATAAATTACATAATGCAAAATTAGCCCATATTTAACTCCCATTGTAAATCGTCATAATTGTAAAACACCCGTGACGCACCTTCAGACCCCTCGATAATCACGTATACTGTGTTCTCGACCCCTTACCTTGCATTTTCAACCTCTTCCCAAAGATGAAAGAGCACCTTAAGGACATCAGTTTCATTCTGATGATGATATTAAAGCTGCCATTCAAGATAGAATTACATACAGGATGATTCAGTCAATTACATACGATTCTAATGGTTTATTATTCAGGAACATAGGAATGTCATATAGATCTTACAATTCACATAATATACATTGGAATTTCACATCTCATGAACAACATGCTCAATGTGTGCTCCATTCATCTGTACAACATAACGAAGCCCCTGAGGGGGAAGTTTTGCAGCACTGTGCCTCGCATCTCATTGTCAACCAGGCAACAAGATTCGGTGATTGCCTGACGGACCTCTTCCATGGTGCAGGGGCGTGTGCTGAACACCTTCTCCTTAAGGAACCCCCACAGAAAGAAGTCACACGGGTTAAGGTCAGGACTAGTCGGTGGCCAGCTGAATCCGTTGTTGAAGATGACCTTGTTGTTGAATTGATGGGTCAATTCTGTGGGGTTCCTTAAGGAGACGGTGTTCAGCACATGCCCCTGCACCATGGAAGAGGTCAATCAGGCAATCACTGAATCTTGTACACTGCTTGACAGGGAGGTGCAAGGGACAGCAAATGCAAGTTTAGTCTCTATCGGCCATATTCACCAACCAAGGATTAAAACTAGGATCACATAATCCATAATTCAGGATTACTTTGCTCATAATTACATTTCGTGTTCACCAACCACGGATTGAGTGATTCTCGGATTAATTCACGATTCTTTGTAAGACTCAAAATGGGTATGACGCGATGACAGCATGCACATATTTTGATGTGTAAGGTGAAAGGAGATATTCTTTTTGCTTACAAATTTCAAATCTCTACCTATGTAACTGCGACAGCCTTACAACAATGGAAGGAGCATCCCATTATTGTTACACTTATTATTGTAGGCTTATGAACTGCTCATCAAGTGATAAAAATACATTTTTTATGCAGTTTGTAGTGACAACAAAAGTTTAAACAATTTACTGTATGTCATCCTTTCTAACTGAAAATATTTTTCAAGGTTGACTCTTTCTAAACAAATCAGTTCCTTGAAGAAATACTAAATCGTTTTATGTGTCGGTAAAGTCGTCCATCTTGTTTTAACTAATTTCAACCATCTGCGCATGCATTAATTTTCAATGCAATAGGCAATCCTCCGACAACCTCGAATCAAATGGTGACTCAAATGTGATTCTTAATCAGAGAATTTTGTCATGGTGAATACGAATACTATCACTCAAACTGATTCGAGTGTTAATTCTTGGTGGTGAATATGGCCGTACGAGCACTAAATCACAACTGATATTTAATGCAAAAGCGCGATGATATTGGCTATTCCAATTGCATCCACGCATTCATGAAAATCCACAGTCACATCTGCTTTCGGATTTCTCAATCAATAAATTTTAAAAATAAGATAAATAGCTTAGTTATTAAGCGGAGTAACTCAAGGGTTAAATAAACTTTTTTTGTTTGATAAATTTAACTATCCATCAAATTTAGTCTCAAATAAATCTCAAACGAAGCGTTACATAACGCCAGACCTAATTCCCCCCTACCCTTCTGTAACAATGCGTAACACTGTCCAAAACGCCCTCAAATGTTACGAATTCATGGATGACTCCTAAGTAGTACATTACAGAGATTTGTTTTTAAACGTATTATGTAGAAAAAAACAATTTTTTTTCATGTATTCTTATGTGCAAAACATAAACGGGTAAATTAAGAATAATGAATTAGCTGGGTTTTTTTCCATTTAAGGTATTAAGGGAGATCCAGGACTAGATGGAAGACAAGGTCCAAAAGGTTTTCCAGGAACAGAAGGCTCACCAGGAATACCTGGAAGTAAAGGAGAAAGAGGAGATTCAGGTATTCCAGGAACATTTGGTAGTCCGGGATTACCAGGAGGAAAAGGTACATTAACCAATTAAAAAATAAAAAAAAAGAATTATTTTATAATAAAGCAATATTGTAATAAACAAATGGAGTGCATGACAGTCATTTGATTTCCTTTTCAATAGGGGCACGTGGAAATCCTGGTATTCCAGGATCTAAAGGAGCGCAAGGAGATCCAGCTTTCTTTGGGCGAAAAGGAGAGAGTGGCAATAGAGGATTTGCAGGTAGTTATATAGTTCCTTTTATTTTTTTTTTCTGAGAGCATCTTGATTTAGATTATAGTCTACTGTTTATAGAGCAGAGAGAAAAAAACAATATTTTTTTATCCTAACAGGAGCACCAGGCCTTCCTGGAGCACGGGGTAGACCAGGATCACCTGGATTGCCTGGCTTAAAAGGAGATGCTGGACAAAGCATTGATGGTAATCCTGGAATTAAAGGAGCTAAAGGGTTACCGGGTTTAAATGGCTTCCCAGGTTTACCTGGCCAAAAAGGAGCACCTGGTGATGGAGGAGTCCCAGGTAAGCCTAAACATTATTTAACAGTCATTTTAATTTGTCAAGGTAACGGTATCATTTCTAAGTAATCCCTTTTACAAAGGATACTGCAGAACTTTATAGCCACAAACAATACAAGAGGATTAGAACAAAAATTTTTCTGAATGTTTTATAAAGTACTCTCATTGGAAGCTATTTATGGATTCGTCCATTTAAAACAATCTGAAAAGGCTTGTTGCTAGTAGATTCTGGAGATGCCCGAAATTATATCCACATATGTTCTCATACAGTAGTCACAGATAGCCAGGTCCAGTGAGTAAGATGGATTACTCCGGGTCCAAAGTGCCCAATGAGCAAGAGCATTATCTTCATGCCACAACAAACCTTGTGAAGTTTGATGGTGGTGTTTTTCATGTCTTGGCTTAGGATCCTTCATGTGGTTGAAGGCAATTTGAACTCTGAACCCTATAAGAACATTTTGAAAACAACCACGAATTTCCTGTGCAGTGGAAATTTTTCGGTAACAAGACTTGTTACTTTCAGCTTCTGTCAGGTATTGGCAAATAAACATGATTGTCAGCCATTTCCGTGGCTCACACAGAGCCCTAACCTTAACCCAATTGAAATTTATGGAATTAGTTGGAGAGTTGAGTTAAGGTTATGGTGCCACATCCAAAATCCACTACTGAAGTGGCTAGGTTCTTGCAGTAAGAATGGACCCAAATATTGGAACATGTTTATAAGAATATGCCCAGAAGGACAGCTGATATAATTTCAGCATGTGGAGGTCCAACAAGATATTAAATACGAGTGTGTTTCTTTATTAGCGGCAAATTTTATACAATGTATTATAACCGATACAAAAGAGATACCTCAGCCATAGTACACCTGTAGCAGCAGCACCTGTTCTCTGAATGGTGTGAACGGAGCGGTCTAGTGCCTGCAGAATTTCGGAAAAGTTCGGAAGAGGATGCCACAGTTGTGTACAATAATTAATATTGCTGGGATCTGTCACAGTTTTGACTTTCATTTGTTCGACTGGAGTTTCAGTTCGGGGAATTACAAAACGGGCCCATGTCTCGCCTATCGTTATGATACAGTGAAGGAAACCTCCCTTCACCCTCATAGCATTTCAAGTGGGTTTGAGCAGCATCGTATCACTGCGATTTCTGCAATTCTGTCAAATAGTGTGGAACCCATCACAATGCAATTTTCTCATGCATTTAGACTAGTCTCTCACAGATGGTGCTATTCCTCACAGCACAGCATGCACGGAACACTGGATGAACAAGTCCATTTACTGTGAAGTTGCATTGACACCATCCTGAAGAGTGTATAAGTGACAAACACTGGATCCATATCCTGGTGAACATACAACTGTGTTGACACTAAAATATCAGTACTTGTAAAATAAAATACTGTATCTGTGTACTGTCTATTCTGTTATTGTAGGGTAGCATATGAATTCATTTAATCATTTAACACAATAGTTTTTTGGGATTCATCATTCATTCTCTCACATCTTCTAATATATCTATACAGCATATTCACTGGCGGATGAGTTCAATATACCTGATTCCATACAATGTGAATTTGATCACATAACAAATTTTTATATTTTGAAAGTATTGCTTGGTCACAACAGTCTAGATTCAAGTTCATGTAAATGATATGATGTCAAATACTTGTTTTATTCTTAAGAAATGATTTCTAATTAAATAATTCTTTTTAAGACAATTTTTAATATCAATTTCAATGGCTTTTCTTACTTAATATATTTTTAAAGGAACTCAGGGTCCTCAGGGTGACCCAGGAAGACCAGGACCTGACGGAATTCCAGGAGCTCGAGGAAGCTTTGGAATACCAGGATTCCGCGGTGATCCAGGAGGACCTGGAGGACCTGGACGTGCTGGCGACAGGGTAAGTTTACTGCCTATTATAAAGCAAAATATATAATAAAGGGACCATTTGAGATAAAATATTACAGTAAAAGTTGATGTCTTCATTCAGGGAAACCCTGGACCACCTGGATTTAGGGGACTACCTGGACTTCCAGGAGATGCTGGCCTAAGGGGCCCACCAGGTCCACCAGGTCAAGCGGGAAGTAAGGGTGATCCAGGTCCATCACCACCACCTGGTATGTTAAAGTTTTGCAGAACTGAATTTTAATTTTTTTTAAAGAAAATTTTGAAATTGTGAATAATATTTTTTGAGTGTTGCACCATATTGCTCCATTAGAGGATTTGCAAGAAATTTGCCCATCATAGAAAAGAGCTGTTTCATAGAGATTTGGTTATGCTAAATATGGAAATCATAGTTAAATTACTGGGTCAGTGCAAATGAAATTTCCTGAAATGAGCAACACATTTGGACACAAATAACTGAAAATTATGATATCTTGTCCTGTGAATTGACTCATAGTTGCCATCTATGCAGCAAGTGATTATCCCCAAATGAAAGTAGTTTTTTGCCTGGGAACTGAAGAAGTAATCAATGGACCTAGTCCGCCTTAGCTTTGGTCGTGACTCTGTGACCAAAAATAGTTCTGTGAGACGCTAAGACGATCAGGCTTCAATGAGCATAGGGCCAGGGCATGTTGATTAAGATTACAATAAATTTTTCAAGGAATCATCATTTTCTGCATGTTAATCATGCTTGAGAATACTGCAACTAGAAATGTAGACTGAATTAAAAGTTTCACATGAATAAGCTGAATCCATGTTGCACAAATATAAATATGGAGAAGAATTCTACTTTGCAGCAACATGAATTTATTACAGAGATGCATTTCAGTCTTAGACCATGACTGAGGATGGTCTAAGATCGAAACGAGTCTGTGTAATAAATTCATATTGTTGCAAAGTAGAATCTTTTCCTTAATTAAAAGTTTGATGGTTATTATTTTGTGATGTTCCTGCAGCTTGCTTTTCAAACCCGCTTATCCGTTAGGGTCGCGGGGGCAGCAGGCCTATGGAGGATCTCCAGTGATCGCGATCTTCCGCCATCAGGCGCATGTCCTCCCTGGTAAATACCCAAGTGACTCGAACCCAGATTCTCCATGTAGTCTAGCCACCTAGTTCTAGGCCGACCCCTTGGTCTTTTACCCCTTGGCTTGGAAAATAACAACTGCCTAGGAAGACCATTTTGCGGCATCCTTACCACGTGGCCATACCATTATTTTGTGATTCAATGAAATATTTATTTCTTATA
Organism: Rhysida immarginata; assembly: GCA_023313115.1. Classification (NCBI taxonomy): domain Eukaryota; kingdom Metazoa; phylum Arthropoda; class Chilopoda; order Scolopendromorpha; family Scolopendridae; genus Rhysida; species Rhysida immarginata. The sequence continues at coordinate 337,026 of JAHWFO010109237.1, forward strand.
GTAAGGATGGTACACCATGGATGCCAACCGAAAATTCGATTGTGTGTAGTGAAAAAAAAATGAAACAAAATTTTTTTGGGGGAGAAAGGGGGTCATAAAAACCTTTTTAACTCAAAAATGGCTAAGCAGATCCAAACTATATATTAAGAAAAATTATTCGTCTCACAAGGAGAAGCTATGACATTGGCATAGCAGATTCGGGTGGGACTTGGCATAATAGTAGAGGGTCCTTGCTTTTGTATGTGTGCACAGCTATAGCGCACACTATTTAGCCGTTCGTGAGATAATTGACCTGAAAGTTGGGTGCCCGAAGCGAGGCATCTCATGTACGAGGTGCGTGCACAATTTGTTAGCAGCAATGGGGATGCAACAGTAAAGTTTGGCATCCCGTAACATATTATGGGTTGTTGGTTCAAATCCTGGCCAGAGAGGTTTTTTTTTTGTTTTGTTTTTTTACAATTTTTGAGTTGGGGAAAAAAACATCTAGGCCACTTTACAGCCAAGCCAATAACAGCAGTGAATTCATGCAAATAATGGGAAAAAGCTAAGACAAAGAAGAATAGAATCACTTGATATCGAATATGGATAAGTTGCAATACTATCGCTGAAGAATTGTGCATTTTATATTGGACAGAAGCTGGATCGCAAACAACACTTTCATATCCATTTCACTATGAATGCATTTACCCTATCTCAGTACTCTCACGAAGAACTTCTGGATTCACTGCTGAAAGCGCTGACAGCAGAAAAATGGAGTTGCTATCTGTGAGGTGGACAAGAGCTATTGCAAGGTAAACTTCATTGTCTGTCTTGAATGGATTCAATGGCCCATGTTGCATAGGGCTTTTCTCCCTTGGAGAAGTAGTATATCATTTAGATGTTATTGCAGCCCCCTTCTGAAATTGTCCACCTTACCAACTAATTCTGTTCTTCCTTCCCCCCCCCCCCCCCCTTGCTAGAAGAATAGGGCTGGCCCCCTCCCTCCTTCCCTGGAATTAAATTCTGGGTATGGCCTGCCTCCGGAGTATATTTGCGAAAATACGATAATGTATGCAGGAGGAAAAAAGTTATTGGATTTATATTGAATTAACAACAGAAACCATAGGCACCAGAGTGATTTTCAAAGAACCATTTAAGATTTAATATCTATGCCTTGGAGTATTTTTTGTGTGAAAAACTACCAAAAACTTGATTTTGAGTTGAATTTCTCTTCTCTTTCTGAGATCGTCAGTTTTGAGAAAAACAGCGCATCAACTAGATGAATAACCACCTGAAATCCATAATACAATGTCCAAATGTCTTAATGCATGAAAAGATGTTATTTGGCTTTAATGCTGCAAAATAATTAATAATCACAGAAGAGACATGTGTTAATTTTGTTTTCAGTTTTTGTTTTTTTTATAATTACTTTCAAATAAAACCTAAAAAACAAATTTAAAAATTGGTAATGATTTGCTAAATATGATTTGCATATACCAAAAATGCATGTCGTTTATTTATTTTGTGAGTTTAATTATAACATAACACAAAAATTTTTGCAATTTCAGGACCACCATCGATAGGTGAAAAAGGAGAACCGGGCAATCCAGGTCTTCCTGGATTTCCTGGAGCAAGAGGGGCTCCTGGAGATGCAGGTGCTGCTGGTTTACCAGGCTTAAAAGGACAACGTGGATTTTCTGGAAGAGATGGGCTTCCAGGACCCCCAGGACCAAAAGGTTACTACATTTAATAAATACATTTATTTTTTTGAAAAGCATAATTATACTGGAATTGTTTGTTTTCAGTGTTTGAGTATCATAGATACCATATTTGTGTAATTTTACAGGAGCACGAGGTCCTCCTGGGTTTGATGGTGCACCTGGTGAACCAGGCTTTCCAGGCTAGTGCTCTTTTGAATGTTTAGTTTACAAATGCCATAATATCTAATATTTTTAAATTACAAATGCTGGCATTCTTATTTTTAATTTGTATACGTATAGGTCACAAATTATTAAATCCAAATTATATATTTATTATAGGTCGCAAAGGAGAAGGTGGGACTCCTGGAATTCCTGGTGCGCCTGGTTTAATTGGTAGGATAGGTGAACCTGGACTCCCTGGAGATTCTGGAATCCCAGGTGTACCTGGGCCAAAAGGATTCCCTGGAAGAAGTTTTCCAGGAGCAAAAGGAGAAAGAGGAGATGCTGGTCTACCAGGTCTCCCTGGTAAGAATTTGTGTGTTTAAAGTTAAATTTTAAGGTTAGGGTAGGGTATTTCAAATTTAGCATCATTTCAAAGAACAGACTTTGATCATTTATTTTAATGTCGTTGATAAATTGGGGTAAAACCTTTCTTAAAATAAACATCTTTGAGTGAGGCCCAGATATTTATTAATGTTTTGCTGACTCAATTTGTTAATGAGAAACTCTATGGAAAAATTTGATGTTAATTCTTTTTTATTTTTTTATTTTTATTTTTTTATTTTATGAGGATGTTGCCATTGAACTGACAATGATACTGTCACCCTCAATAATATTTTCCAATGAGCAGTTGCACTGATTGAATACCATCACAATAATCTCAAGTGTGGTGCAAAAAATTCTGGATTCTTGAAAGTCTGACTTTGTATTCTTAACGTAGTGGCTACATCCACTTCCGCCGTACGATTGGTTTACTCATGCCCTGATATCAAACGTCAAATCAGCTGCTGCTAAGAATTCTGTGATTGCTTGATTCACAGAACGATGAAACTCTCTACTGTGGAGAATGTGTGGCTGTTGCTTTATTCGCCTATAATAGAAGAAATTTTTTAAGAAATTCATGCGGGGGTAAAAATATCACTGCAGTCTGGTGTCAGTGAACATTGGTTAACAGGCATACATATTTCTCTACATTCAATGTAGGCCAGGTCATCCATCATCTGAAGTACACCGGAACAGGACTCCATGTATTTTTTTTTCCTGCGCGAGTTTCTTACAGAATAATTTCAATAATATGGTAAACCATTTATTTATTTATAAGTAGTTGCGATTAAATAATAAATTCATCCGAGAAAATTAGGGAACACTAATCTGGACTTTCTAACATTATTAAATCTAATCTTGATCAGATAATGTAAATTAACCAAGTATTTGTTGTAAACGTTTTTGACACACCTGGAATTTTTTTCGAATATCTTCTGATTTGGATTTGAAAAAACCCAATTTGATGCAAACATAGTCAATTTCTACCTATTCAAGGTTAGGGTCGCTAAATCGTTTTAATCCCTTTTTTCCGTGACCAGTTATAGATCTTGAGCTGAATTTTTACTAAATTTGTGTTCGTTTCTGGTTCATATTTTTTGATTGCAGCTTCTAGTTCAATAACTGATGCAAACTGGTCACCACTTTGCAGTTGGCTTTGCATTCTGTTGCTTGTTTACTTCTCTTGCTTTACGTTAAGCAATCTCAGAATTCTTCGTATGACATCAGGGGATAAATAACCAATCAGAGGGCGGACGTGTGTCTATCAAAATCAACATTGGACATAAATATAGCCACTACGTATTCTTAAAGATCTTCAAAAAATAGAATAGAATTGTCTCAAAGGCCGCCCCTCTACCTCTTTTGATTCATCAATAAAACTGAGCTGAAAATCTAAAGTTTATGAACATGCTTGAGGTGTCTCTATCCCCTTTCCAGGAATTAAGATTAAAATTCATGATTTATGAACACAGTTTTATCGATGAAAACAAGGAGATTGAGGCTCGATGTTTGAGACATTCCTATCCCACTTTCTGATGTTCTTTGGGAATTTGAAGAAAGAATTACAAAAATATTCAATTTTTTTACAAACACACACTTAGACTCACAGATTTCAATAACAAACTTTTTAATAAACCAGCGTCTTTTGGAGTTAGACATCACCATTAGTACAAGGTGAAACTGGAAAGTTTGGTGAATGACTCGGAAAAATAAACAAGATGAGATATTTCAGAGATGATACTTTACTGCCTTTTAAAGTAAGCTCCCATGGCCACAATACACTTTTGACATCATTCGTACAATGGTTGCATGGGTGTGAAAATTCTTCTGTCACAGCCCTTTAAATATCCAAAATGTTTCTCTCAAACAACAGTCCTCGGTTGTCTATGGAAGTGCATTTGTTGGGTCTGGCTGCAGTTTACAGAACCGAGATTCTGGCATCTTCTGCATGATAATGCAAGGTAGCATATCGCTACAAAAGTGAACCAATTCCTCATGCGAAAACAGATTCCAGAACTTTAGTACCCTCCAAAGGTGAAGACCTGTCCCCATCGAACTTCTTCCAGTTTCGTCGTTTGAAATCAACAATGAAAGAACACAGATTTCTTGACATTTCCGGTATTCAAATGGCTGTGATGAGGGAACTCCAAGCAGTACTGAAAAGGGTTTCTCAGGGTTTCTGATCACCCTGTACTTTAACCAAGAAGGATTGTGGATTGTAAGTGGTTGTTTCATAAGTATTGGTCGATTTGGCTTAGGCTACTTGGCATGAGCCCTGTGGTGCGTAACTATAGCAGGAACTACGACAACCCCTACAAAGTAGGTAGGACTTGTCCAGTAATTGCACACGCGGTAGTGCAGACATTCATGTCATGGAGCAGTATGACGTCAGACAATATTGATTTTGCACGAATACAAACTTGGATGCTAATGTTCATGGAGCATGGCGTGCATGTATGACGAATGATAGAACTGTCAGTAGATTATTTGCGAAATTTGGCACTGGTGATATGGACATTAATTGTTAAGCCAGTCAATGGGCGTTCAGTAAAATGCAATACCAAAACAGATACGGCAGAAAATGGAACAAAATCAGACTCCCACTGTACGTGTGCTGTCCAACAACTTTATTGTATTACTGGCAACCATAACCCAACACTTGGCAAAAATGTGCAAGTCAAAAGGCTGGACGTGCTTTCACTGAACAGCAGCAACTGTGACATTTGGAAACATGTCTTGCCCTCAAACATTGTGAGGCTCAAACACACTTTCTGCATTCCATTATTACTGTTGACGCAATTTCTGATGAATGTCATCAGAAATAGTGAACAAAACAACCGTCACTGGTGAATCGTGCAGGTCCAATACTCCTCCAAGATGGTGCTCGTCCACATGCGTTTGTTGCAACCCTGCAAAAAATTAATGCTTTGGGATACGGAGTTCTCCCTCATTCTGCGTATTCACCAGACTTGGCCCCAACTGATTTCCACATGTTTCATCATTTCTTGCAGGACTAACAGTTAACTGACTGCCATTACTGCTGTCACCAGTTTTTTGGAACATTGTACTGCCAACTTTTGTCAACGGGGCATTTTTTCATTGCCTACATGTTGGGCACAATGTATTGCCTAAGTGCAGATATTTCACTTAAAAAAATGTATTCTTTTCCTTGTTTCTGGTGTTTTTTTCTTTCCATCAAACTCAGCCTATACTTTGAAATGATGCTTCTTGTATAATTATTTTGAAATAGTAAACGTTTTTTGTTTGTTTTAGAATAGCGTTATAGAATCAGCTTGAAATAAAAAATTTAGAAAACAAAATAAAATGTTTTTATTTTATATATAGGACTTGATGGAAGACAAGGTATAAAAGGACAACCGGGTAATCCAGGAATACCTGGACAAGCTGGAGCACCTGGAGAAAGGGGTTTTGGTGGCATAAGTGTTAAAGGCTTTCCAGGTCAAAATGGACGACCAGTAAGGATCAAAAAATAATAAGAAATTTAGGAAGCTATAGTATTTTATAATTACTAAATTCAATAAATATCTTCTAGGGAAGAAATGGATTCCCAGGTCTTAAAGGTGCCAGGGGAGACCGAGGTGTTGGAGGGTTTGCTGGTGTTCCTGGTCGAAAGGGAGAGCAAGGAGACAGTGGGCTAAGTGGGCAGCCTGGTCGCAAAGGAATCGCTGGAGTTCCAGGTAATTTTAAAATAAATCTATAAGTAGTATAAAAGTTATTATTTGCAGCTTATTATTATTTCTTCCAAATACCTTGTTTTGGTAAATTTAATTCGATACCATTTTGTCTTTTTGATCAGTTTACTTTGATTTATTTATTTATTTATTTTTAAAACGTGTGAAAAGAATAAAAGAAAAATTAAGTTTTTTCCTGTAAGTCTAAAATCAGAATTAAGAATTATAAAGATTGTCATTATTATTTTACGGTACCCGAACATCTGGCTGAGGGACATTTGGCAGATGGACATCTCACTGATGGATAAATATCGGATGGACATTTCGCTGACATTTAGTGTTTAAAAAAATCTCCGCGTTTTCGGCAAAAAAAATCTGTTCAACGTAAAAAATATATTCATATAATGTATAAATATAGTTGTCATTGTTATATGTATAAGATAGCAAATCTTGCATACACCTAAACCTTGCTCTAATACAGTGCGCATGATCCAAAGAGTCACATCACGATATAAGCGGGGTCGCGTTATAAAATTTCTGCCACCTGTAGTGCCCCTTGGAATGCAAGGAGTAAGGATTACGCCATCGCTGTCCCAGAACATGGCCACCATCATTTTTTTAGCACTGGTGCTTACCCGAAATTTTTTTGACTGGCACTTCGTTTCAGGATTGAAAAACGGCACCCATGTCTCATTCATTGTCCCAATCAATGAAAAGAAAGTCCCATTCATGCTGTCATTACATGTCAACATTGCCTGGCAATATGCTACGTGCGCAACCTTGTGAGCATTTGTGGCACCCAACTGGAGGACACTTTTCACATTTCCAGGTCTTCATGCAGGATTTTCTGCACAGATACCAAGGAAATGCCAACTCTGGAGGCGATGTGTTCCACATTCATTCGGCGATCCTCCAAAACAACTTTCTCCACTCGCTCGATCATGTTGTCAGACCAGTTGGTGCGAGGCCGAGACTGTCTTGGTTTGTTGTCACATGACATTCTGCCTTCTTTGAACTGTCACACCCACGAATGCACATTAGACACATCCATAACACCATCACCATGTTTTACTCAACTGGCGATTGAATTTCAATCGGTGTCACACTATGCAAATGGAGAAAACGAATGATTACACGCTGTTCGTGTAATGAAAATGTCGCCATTTTAAGTATCAAAAATAGTCCTAACTATTACCGCTGCTGCTAAAATTCTGTTTGCCGTACAGTGCTCCCATCTCTGTCACGCATTCACAACCAGTGCGCGCATATTTTAAAACAAACTATGTTTCTATCAGTTCCCAGTCCTGAGAAAAAAATATCGGAGGTGTTATAACTTGAATGCACCTCGTATTTAGATAAATGGAGAATTGCAGATGCAATTTCTGATCTAAAAGCATTCTTTAAAAATGTTATGTAAATTTACTAAATCAAAATTTATCATTTTAGGGAGACGAGGCATACCAGGTGATCCTGCACCAATGCCTGTAACGTTGAAACCAGGCACACCAGGTGACCCAGGTATTGCAGGTGGTGCGGGACCTCCTGGAGTGAGAGGACCAATGGGAAGACCAGGGAAAGATGGAAGTTTTGGTTCCATAGGAGAACCTGGTTCAAGTGGTGTGCCAGGTCAAGCAGGGCCACCTGGAACACGTGGTCCAATTGGCGACAGTGGTTTACCAGGCAAATAAAAATTTCACTGCAATAATAAAGCTATATGAATGTAATAACTGATTTCGGTAACAGTTTTTAAATTGCATGTTTCTGCCTCATAGGATTTGAAGGCAAAAGAGGTCCACCTGGAACTCCTGGATTACAAGGAACACAAGGTCGTCCAGGTCCTCCAGCTCGATCACGAGGATTTTTCTTTACAAGGCACAGCCAAACTTCACAAATCCCAGAATGCCCAGATGGAACAGTTCGAATGTGGGCTGGATATTCTTTACTACATTTTATGGGAAATGCCAAAGCTCATGGGCAAGATTTGGGTTAGGGAAAATGTTTATCTGCATTTAGATTTATTTTTTATTTCATCAATTCATATGACTTATCTATTTCATAACCTTACAGGAACACCTGGCAGCTGTTTAAGAAGATTCAGTACTATGCCATTTATGTTTTGTAACCTTAATAATGTTTGCAACTTTGCATCTCGCAATGATTATAGCTACTGGTTGAGTACAGCTGAACCTATGCCAATGATGATGACCCCTATTGAAGGTCTGGAAATTGAAAAATACATCAGCAGGTGTTCTGTGTGTGAAACTCCCACTCATGTACGTAGTCATGAAAAATGTTTATTTTCTTAATCTGCTGGACAATTAAGTTACCCTATATGGCCAAAAGTATCCGGACACTCCTCCGAAGTAGAACTAGCTATTCATGCGGTCTATTATGTCATTGAATGAAATAAAAGTGCTGGTGGAGGACTGGGAGATCATATATGTGCATTAGACTGACAATGACTAAGTCAGCAGAGCTCAGTGAGTATGAAGATGGCATGGATCATCAGATGCCACCGTTGTATACAATCTGTTTGTAAAAAATCAGCTTTGCTGCAGGAGCCGAAATCAACTCTAAGTGGTGTTACTGTAACATGGAAACGTTGAGAAAATGAAAGTGCAGCAGGGCGAATGGTAGTTGAAGAAACTTACTGACTGCACTCGTCAAACCCTGAAAAGGGTAGTGAAGGAACATCATGTATCCCCAGTGACAGCAATCATCGGTGAATTTCAACATGTGTCGGGCGTCGTTGCTAGCAGCAGGAATGTTCATCGAGAGCTAAGAAACATGAGTTTTCATGGATGTACAGCTGTTCATAGGCTAAACATCACCGATGTCAATGCCAAACAATGGTTGCAATAGTGCAAAGTTCATCGCCATTGGACTGATGAATCTCGCTTCATGATCCGGCAGTCAGATAAATGTGTCTTGGTTTAGCGGTTGCCTGGCAAATGGTATAGTAGAAGGCATAATGGTGTTGGGGTGTTTTTCGTGGCTTGGTCTGGGTTCCTTAGTTCCTGAAGCTGGAAAAATGAACCCTGCAACATATCTTGACATTCTTGTCAACATTGCACTCCCAACTCTCTGGCAATAATTTGGTGAGGGCCCGTTTCTGTTCCAACAGGACAACTGTTCTATCTGCAAATCGAAACTTGTGCGGTCATGGTTTGATGACATGAATGTTCAAAATCTGGACTAGCCGTCACAGAGTCCCGATCTAAACTCTAGTGAACATCTGTGACTAATCGTCCATCTTCCGTAATCGGACTCGCTGCAGATTCATACGCACCTGGAGAGCAATTCCTGTGACCATCTATCAAAGCTTGGTGGAAAGTCCTCTCAGATGTGTGCAATTTGTGACTGATGCAAAAGGTGGACCGATACCCTAATAAAATGTGCCTCAGGAGTCTCCGATTCTATAACAGGGGGTGTCTGGATATTTTTAGCCATATCGAATTTAATAACATAACTTAGAATTTTTTGATCAAATAATTCATGTACGAATGTGAACATCATTTTTATTTGTACTTCTTGTAGGTTATAGCAATCCATAGTCAAACCACTGATATACCAGACTGTCCAGAAGGCTGGGAAAATCTTTGGATTGGATACAGCTTTATTATGGTTGGTTCCATGAAAAATCATTATATTTTAAATAATTTAATAATATCATTTTAAAAATATTTTTAATAATTTAAAAAAAACAAAAAGCATGCCTTGTTAATGTTATGATCACAGAAACCCCTTTACAATTGCTACCGTCTGTCTAAGAAAAGAGTGTGCACTGTTATAGACAAAGTCTGCACTGATAGAACTACATATGTACAGTGGCGTTTGTATATTAGTGGTTCAATCTCAGTCGTTGTTAATAATGGTCGACATCTCCAAGATACCAAACTCTACAGGTAAAGACTTCGAACAGTGTCGAATTTATTGAGTCAGCTGGTTCAAATTCCAGGTGCAATTCCTGTGAAGCTTATGCTTCATATAAGCCCATACATTTTCTATGGGATGGCATCAAGTGACGGAGATGGCCAATCTAACTGTGCAATGTCATTGTGTGCACAGTCTATGATGTTTCAGTTCATTATCCTCTTGAAGAACCCAGTTTGTCTTTGTCCTTCCATACAAAAACAAACTGTCCTTTGAACAGATAGTAACAGATTCTTTTTATAGGTTTGGGTCATTCTTTGAACGTTCAGTTTTCCAGTAAAGATACACAAATTCCGAAATTCATTTTTTGACAAGCAACCTCAAATATGGAACTTTTACAGGGTGCTTAATGGTATGGTGCAAAGTTCTTTTTGGGGAGATGACCACGCTGACCCGAAGACTCATCCGGGAAAATGACATTGCCCCAATCATGATCCATGTTTTTCTATGCCCATTGGAGATGTTTCTTCACATGGTTTTAGAAAAAAAGAAGGATGAGGCACAAGAAACCTGGAATAAAATAAAAAATGAAAATTGAAAACAAGATGGTAGGAGAGTTAACATCAGCTTTTTTTCAGAGTCTTACCAACCTATGTTCAATTTTCATTTTTCACATGGTTTTCAGATAGGAGAGGTTTTTTTCAAAGTACTTTGCCATTTTATGTTTTTCTCCTGGGAACGACTTCCTTTTGTCTCCAGAGACAACTTAGTATCTTTACATCTCAGTTTTTCCTGTCCTTCCCACAAGTCAAATTTGTGGATTCTTCATAAAGGCCTATATGGGCTGCTTGTCTTGTTGTTTAGTGGTCTTTCTTGTTCGTCTCGTTCTGGTTGGTCAACAACATTTTTGTGGTCTTCAAACCGCTTTTCCCACTTCCTTGCGTTGATTTTTTCATGTAGTGTGCCAAGGCTACTTGCAACATTTTCGGATCTTTCACATTTCGCACACAAGAAAACTGTTTCGCATATTTCGCACTAATTGCTGTTTCACAGTTGTACTAAACTCTTTCATTCAAATTAATCTGCTTGTGCAGATTGCGGTAACTACTGTTGCCACAAAAAATTTCCATTTTGACTATGTTGTCAAGAAAGTTATACCACACTTTTTTCTTAGACAGATGGCAAGTTTACTTGATTTGAAGGCCTCAAAAATATTAATTCTCCCAGGTCTCACATTTTCTAACCTTGGTAATATAATTATTATTGCTAATCTTGTATTTTTACTCTCACTTTTAGCACACAGATGCTGGTGCTGAAGGTGGTGGACAACCACTTGTATCTCCAGGTTCATGCTTGGAAGACTTCCGTCCTTCACCATTTGTGGAATGCCAGGGACATGGGCGGTGCAATTATTTTACTACTCAATATAGTTTTTGGATGGCCACTATCAATGAAAACGACCAATTCCGGCAGCCAAGACCACAAACTCTGAAAGCAGGTGATCTACGCAGACGGATTGGTCGATGCATCGTATGCAAGAGAAAACTACCACCGCATGCACGAAACGTGGGAATACCGTCGATAGTAGTTCAGTAGTGAAGGTGCCAAAAGGAAAATTGTGAGGAATATAAAATTTAATGAACAAAGAAAAGTACGAGACTAGATAGTCTTACGATTCAGTTTTCTTTGTTAACGAAGATTAAAAACATTAGGTGCTCTAAAGACAAAAAGAAAAACTAAAATGAACTTTTGAAAATGAATATTTCAAAACGGGAAGATGAAGCATGTTGGCTTTTGAAGTAATTTCTTTCTTCTCAATTATGCCGCTTCCATTTTATTTCATAATTAAGAGGTTATAAACGATATACTCATAGGCCATGATTATTTTTTAAGTTCATTTGTACAAAATTGTAAAGAAAAATAAGAAAACCTGTATTTTTAAAGCGTTCTTAAAAAGAAGGAAACAAATGTGATTCTCGTTTAAGTTGAATTTTCCTATATTTTATTTTTAACATTTTTAAAATTTTATTTCCTTTCTCTGAATATATTTTTTATAAGCTATCACTGCCATTTTAAAATTTAATTTAATGTCATCTCTCAAACGGTCATTTCTAAGAAAATGTCCGATTTGGAGAAAAAGATTTCTGTGCATCCTTATTCCCTCTTCCTTATCCCACTTAAATACCTTTTTACTCACTGTATGATGAATTAAGGTGTCAAACACTTAGGTTCCACTTCAGTTGTTGAGAATTTAAAAGAATTTTTATTAAAAAAAATCATTGTTGCCGGTGATATTAATAAATGAGAAACTGTAATATCATGAACAGGTTTAAGAGTTCTCTTCGTCATCTACTGATGATAAACAACATGTTTGTATTAAAATTACATTTTCTGTTTAGTTCTTTTTTTTTCTACACGAATTTATTAATAACGTAATTCCATGTTTGTTATTTTTTGTTCAAAATTTTACTAAGAGAATGATGTAGAAAATTAATTTTAATAAAATACAAAAAAAAGTGAAAGACAATCATGAAGTTACTAAACCTCAACATATACATTGTTCCCCTCCTCTTGGAAATTAAAGCTTTTCTAAAATAAATTAATAATTAATTTTAACCTTGCATTTCTTTTTTTAATGTTAGCAATTTTATAACATGTCCTTCATGAATTTTTATGAATCACATGTTCCTCAAAGAAACTAATATCCTATCCGCATTACAAATGTTGAGCTAGCTATCTTAAACAAGACTCTGAACAAACTTGGTCTATCATAAGGTAGCTCATGTTTTATTGAGCAGGGATGTGCCCACAAGGGTCAGAGTGGGTTATACTCGACCCACAAAAAAACAAAACAAAAAAAACCGCTGACCCACACTTGCAAGCGATCCATCATCTAGCCCGCACACAAATTACGAAATTTTATGCCTGTAACATAATTTTGATTTCACTGCTACCTGGTTTCCCAGTGCTCCACTTGGAATGTTAGTTGTGCATCGATCAATGGTGTTATACCATAGATTAAAGAAAACATCATGTGATCATACTCTCTCGTTTCTTTCTTCATGAAGGTAGGTTTGGTCATTTGTGATGTGAACAGGGCCAACAATAACAGGCCCCAGCATGGCAAAGTCACCTGATCATAGTAGTTTGAGTAACAATCTAATCATTGTTTTCATCTTGCATTTTAACAATCAGTATTTTTTCGTTTGTTGGAAATAATGAAGGTGGATTATTGCCCAGACTAATATGGTCAGGTAACTTTTCCATGCTGGGCCTGTTATTTCATTGGCTGCGATAGAAGCAAAGTGCGTTAGTGGAATTGTGTTTTAAAATCATGTGTTTTGCAATGCCTGGTCAGAAAAGGCCTCTGGGTTACCAAAGAATTATGGACATTTTTCTGAAACACTCAAAGAAAAAGCTTTTAGTGGACAGTTCTAATGAAAGAAACAAACATAAGGACAGTGGATCTAAACAAAATATGGACGTGGGCCTACAAGTTTCCAACTCTGGCCTTTTGTACTGGTTTCTCATTTTATTGTCAAGAAATGCACTGAAAATCCAACTGGCAGGCCCGCCGCCAGAAATGTTTGGGCCCCTGACAATTGGGTACGTGTGGGCCCCTCTGGGCTCTGCCTCGTGCCTGAAGAGGCCCCCCTTCCGTTGGGGCCCCGGACTAGAGTCCTGTTTGTCCCCCCCCCCTGACGGCGGCCCTGCAACTGGAATAATTTGGGGAGGGGGGAGGTAGAGTCAGACAAGCCACACTCAGATTTCTCTCGGCACATCCCTAATTGAGCTAGCTTTGCTAAGATAGCTTCTTAAACCTCAGATGGATTCAGAAGTGAGCCAGTTCGCTATAGCTGAGCTAACCTTGCCTTTTTCCCGAACACGTTCACTAGCCTATCAACTGGCTGTGTTTTTAAGCTAGCTGTTCAAAGTTGGCTTTATAGTTTATTTGTAAGATGGTTGTGCCCACTGAAATGAACATTCATGAAATTATTATCGAAACAAGAGTTGTTGTCAACAGACATGAGTTTATTTTACACAGCAGTTTCACGGCTAACTCAAGGAGAGATTGTAGTATTGAATATTTTTTGATTCAGTTAAAGAAATGTTTAACTTTTATTTTTAGATAATCAATTTAATTAATGAAGCAGAATTTTTTTATTTAATTTTTCCATTTCCCCTCCCTTTTTATCTTCTGTGGCTGGCCATTAATCTAGTAGTGCATTCAAATCCACTATGGCTAGGTCATAATGTATCACATGACGGTTAGGAGGCATTACCTCTAGCCATAAGGAGGCAGCTAGCTTCCTGAATCCACCTCTGATTAGACAGTTGAGCAAGCTCAACACTACATCTTGGGTACCCACCATTCCATTCGTAGAGTAAGTTTAATGAGCATGTGGCATCAGTCACTTCAATTTCTGTTATGGATATTTAAAAAAAAAAAAGAAAAGAAAACTGGAGCATGGACAAAGTCTGAACCCTGATTACAATTTGGAAGGAAAGCATTGACGACTTACAAATGAAAAAGTACTGCACTTACAAGGGAATCCCTCGAATATGTATGTCACAGATTTTCATCAAATTGAAATATGTTACTAATCTGAAATTACCGTACTATAGATGTTTGCAAAATAAGAAAGTGGAAATTTTGTTTCTTTCAAAATAGACCATGAAAACGAAAAAATTGAGCACACACACAGCTGTACAAGATCTCCATTGTTAAAGCGGGCTGTGTGTAGTAATGCGTTTAACAGACCTTCTTTCTTCCACTACTCAGCAATAAGCATGAATCCACATGAAATCAATGGAAGTAGACTGCAGCAGGAGACAATTGAATGGATTCTCAAGTTTCTAAAGAAAGCTTAGTTTTTAAAAATAGATTATTACAATTAGCTAATTGCCTCCCGGTAAAAAATGTCTAGAGTAATTAATAACAATTTCCTTAATTTATTATTTCATTTTATTAAGTAATTCGGTAATCAAACATGGGGCTGGCTTCATGTGCAACGTCGAGTAATACGTTGCGTTGGTGAGGGGGTATGTATCGTGATGCTTTATAATTTTAAATAAAAATAGTATTCATGGATGCTTACCTCATCTTATAAATTATTTCGAGACGAATAATTGTACAGCAAAATTGAGGTTTTATGCATAATAACTGTGCTTCAACTGCAATTTTTTGTTAACTGCCGCTAACGATTTTGCTTCCCCTCTTACTGCCATGTTTGCTGAACTTTTCACTGTTTAGGCAGCATGAATTTTGGACATTACAAAATAACATCTTGTCCCATTGGATTTTCCTGATTGTCCCAAAAATGAGCGACAATTTGAAAAATCAATTAACAAAAAGCGGAAGGAGATAGAAATGTATGGTTTGCTGTGTTCCATTTAGGAAATCAGGCAATTTATTCCTGTCAGGAAACAGATATTGATAACGCTGCTATTCTCTATGCACTCTGCCGACATCAGATTGGCATTCTATATCTCGTTCAGCATTCTAACTGAAATATTTGCACGGGCATTTGCGAATTTTGTCCTCAGACTGCGCCACATTGTTGTTGCAAATGGTGGTTATTTGAAAACATTGTACAGGGTGATTACAAAAGAACTTCACACTTTTAAAAATTTATTCCATCAAAGCTATTCAGAATATAGACACACCACATACAGATTCTTAAAGAAAAACTCTTGAAGTTTATTGTGTCACAGTTAAAGATGTTCAATATGCCCCCCTGTAGTCGAATTCGTTCCAAACCCGCATTAACATGTCTCCATCAATCCCACGTATCGCTACCATAATGCGTTCTTTCAGCTCATCTAGGTCACGGGGAAGGGGTAGGGTGAAGACCTTGTCCTTTACACACCCCCATAAAAAGAAATCACAGCAGTGGATTTGGTCGAGCAAACAATAACCTGGAACTTGCAAAGTGGCCACCGCGGAGCCCCAACCTCACACCTTGTGATTTCTTTTTATGGGGGTGTGTAAAGGACAAGGTCTTCACCCTACCCCTTTCCCGTGACCTAGACGAGCTGAAAGAACCCATTACGGTAGCGATACGTAGGATTGATGGAGACATGTTAATGCGGGTTTGGGACAAATTCGACTACCGCATTGATGTATGCTGTGTCACGACAGGGGGGCATATTGAACATCTTTAACTGTGTCACAATAAACTTCAAGAGTTTTTCTTTAAGAATCCTATGTGGTGTGCCTATATTCTGAATAGCTTTGATGTAATAAATTTTTAAAAGTGTGAAGTTCTTTTGTAATCACCCTGTATTATAGTTTTACCCAGTCAGCAGCACCATCTATTGCCTTCAGTTATTTGTTAATTGATTTTTCAAATCGTCGCTCATTTTTGGGACACCTGGTATATTAGGCAGGTTATACAGTATTAGGTAACACTCTTTATAATGATAATGAAAAAAGCACGTGTTTCTTGTACTTGTTTGATGACTCGCCAGGAAAAAAATATGGGAAAAAAAATGGGGGGGGGGGGGGAGGAATCAGGCATAGAATCAGCTCGATAAATATTTAAAAATTTTAACTGGCTCATGTGAGCTGGTCCTTTTACACCACTGGCCTATATAGGGTATCCTAAAAAGGACTGACGATTTTTTTAAAGTAATAATATTTTTAATGTGCCATCTTGGCGACAGTGGACATACAACAATGCCCGACAACTCATCCACAACACTATCGGTTCATGTAAATTTCTCGTACAACTGTTTAACTGTTTTCGGATGAGTTGGCGGGAATCATTAGACGTGCCCAGTTGGCCATGACAGCACCAAACATGCAGGCCGTTAAGTATGTCATTCTGCATAGTCCAAGAAATCGGTCTCCAAAACACACGGAAACACACCAAAACTGACTTCACACATAATCTCCTACAAGAATAATTTGGCATTTTTGTTCGTTATTCTGCCAGGCACTGCCTTTTAAATTTTGTCCCAATTGTGTGAAAATATCCTGTATAGCTAATAAAGAAACATTCATAAACAACGTGATCAATTTGGGGATGGGGTGGGTCAGGACTTGACCACTTATGACCACAAAAGAGAGGGAAGGGGTCAAGTAATGACCATGTGATCAAATCCTCATATTATTTTGCTTGTGCATGCGTTGCTAAGGGTAAAACAATTGCCAAGAATAAAACAATAGCCTTTGCGATAATACGTCGACGGTTTTTGTGAAAATACACATAGGCAAAGCAAATAGAAGGTATGGTCCACGGTACAGTTTTACTTTATCCGTGGTACGGTCTATGGACTCTCTCTCATAGCATTGTTAACGTAGACCTTCGCGATACTAGAGCCAGCTGTTGAGTGCTTCCTGAATTGCACCTCACCACAGCTGGCGCTAATACAAAAGTCTATACAGCTGTTAAAGATTCTTAGCATTGTGGAAGTTACAAGTCCATAGATCATGCCTTCTATTGACTCCGACATAGGGCAAGAAATACATAAGCAAGGTGGCAGCGGCCAAATAAATGTAGCATTTAAATCTTGCAAAATTGTTTGCAAACATGACTTCTATTTTAATATCTTCTTTGTGGGGGGGGGGGGTCCATTTTCTCTGACTTCCAATGACCACAGAGGGAGAGGAGGGGGTAAAAAGATTATATATAAAAAAAAAAAAATTAACAATGTGGTTTATGAGTGGTCCTTAACCTAGACTTGGTATTCAGATAAACGTTCCCTAGGTAAAATTACAGATAGACGTTCCCTTACTTACCAATTAGGTTAAGGCCATTTTATTAATTTTTTTTTTTTTGCCTTAAAAAATAAATTAATTAATCATTCCGTGATAGAAATGCTGTGCCCGTGAATATCATCTGTGAGCGATGTTCATCAGATGTTCGCCAGTTTGGAACTTTTGTTATTTTTTTTCCCACGTGGATTTCGCAACAAATAAGATTTTAAAATAAGATAATATTGTTAATGGCTAATTAGAACTGCTACAGTATTAAATTCAAAGCATCATCAAGAATAACTTAATTAATATGGTCCTAGAAAATTAAGGAACGCTAATGTGCACTATTACCAGCCTTTATAACAAGAGAGCGATATGATGACATAATCGTAACAGGAACATCGTTTCATTATGTACGGTTACACTCCCTCCCTTTACGAGCGCAAGAGCGAATCTTACTTTAATAAAACTACTCACTGGAAATATCAATTTAACTCCTGGAAAAGCTCAAATTTATGACATACGAGATAAACGATGTTATCTACTCGATTAACGCAATAGAAGCGAAAATAGAGCAGAAGCTATACTAACGTTTTCCCTAAGCTCACCAGCTGTCGCCACCACTTCGGATGTGATAAAAATGGAGGTGACGATGGAGTTCCCTTTAGTGAAGAAATCAAGAGCAACCATCTCTTATGTTAATAGAGCCGAGCTCTTCATATATAATAAGTCACGAAGTACAATGAGAGCGGTAAGTCGACATTCAGCTGCTTTATTATTATAAAATATGTAAATATATTATTAGATGATCAGAGTAAGAGCTCACTAGTTGTATCGAGCCCAGAGGCCGCATTTTAATATGTGGGAAAAACCAAAATATTATATTATGAATATTGTAAAACATGATCATCATATATATAATTCTCGCCAATCTATTATCATTAATTGTATGGAAATATACATAACTAAGAATCGAAATGGATAAAGACAGAAATCGGCCTTATTAATATATGTGCGTTTTCAGTACTTGTGAAATATAGAGCAAGTGAGAGAATTAATTTATAATAATAATATATATAAGACTGTGCCTTTAATATTAATCTATATATTAAATTTACATTTGAATAATCTTAATACACACCTCAAATTAGTAAAACAGTATCATCACTTATTCCCTTCTTTTTATTATTAATAAAATTATATAATATCATCACCATATGATAATGGTATATCATAAGAAATCACTATATAATAATAAAAAATATTTTTTTTATTTATTTCATATTTATGTCAACAAAAAATCAAATGCACACCTGTTACTATAAAATTTCGACAATTATGTAAAAAGGTTATTTATACTTATCAGATTGATCTAATATAATTATTACGGTATGTATGATGACAAGAACGATGACTAACCCAAGTCTTTGAACTCAATAAAGGTAAACATTTTTAAAAAGCACTCGAGTGTAAAATTGAAGAGACGAGGAGGAAAGTGGCGAAGAAAGTTGCGAGCATGAATCTTTACGCCTTATTGACTACCTACCTTCTACATGCATAATAAAAATTAACAATACTTACTATACTTTAAGTAAAGGGTTCAGGTTTTCTCAATTCCCCCCCTTTCACCATAGTTGAGAACCCCCGAGTTAAAGCAAAGCTAATCCTAATCTTTCATCATATATAAACAAGCTATTGTAAAAACAATGTATAATAATAACAAATACTATAAGCAGATCTCATTTAGGGGAGTGCATTGCACTTATTTCATTTCAACATTTCAACATTATAAACATCAAAAAATAATCCATCTTAATCCGCTCATATTTTTAATTCATTTTGCAGTGTTTATTCGATAAATACGTTTAAGAAATAATTCTCATCTATTTTTAGTCCCCGGTATTGTTTATGTATTCAGAGCACTTACAAGCCGTGATAATTTACAACCTTGCCCACCTGCATCCTTGCTATTTATATTAGCCGGGGCATGTGTGTCGAATGCATGATCAGAGGTGAAGCTGTGGTTTTTAGCTATTTTTTTATGATTAAAAGACTAAATTGGGGGGAAACGAGGGATATCCCAAGACTCTATCTTCTCCCATTCCGTTATTATGCATTTTCCTTTAAGGATGAGCAAGTTGTTGAATAAATTAAGTGAAGCACCATTTGCGGAATTTGAATTTTGCTTCTTGAGTGAACGCTTACTATAAAAGACCTTGACTCTGTCTGATGCAAGATCAAGTGCAATATTTTCTCCACCTTTGCAACCTGTTTCATTCCATTTATAAAATGCTCTTAATAGGCTCTTTTTTTTTTTTTTTAACAATTTAAAACATTTTTTTAATTTTTTTTTTTTTCATAGTTTCTTTTATACATGCTTTTCTAATTAGAAACAAAAGTTTATCATTATCAAATCAAATTTCAAAATATCCTGCAACAGCATTATAACATCCTATGACAAACTTCTTTCAATTTAAATTATTTCATCTGGACTGGTGATACGATATTATAAATCAAGTCTTTGTTTTTCTCATTCCCGTCCTACTCATTGTATTTAGAATAAGATCTGTGGAAGACCTCATTAGACGTGACACATCCCTGTCATGATGTGTTTGCTTTGCTTGAAATGTTCCGCAGCGATGATCTGTCTCTCTCACTTTCTCTTTCTTTCCGTTTCATTCCTTATTGTCGCTTTAAAAAATGACCCAAGGGGATGATATTTCAAAGAAACTATTTTATGGATTGTACTTAACCATCTATCCATGTCCAATAAGTGATCACACAACCATGAAGGGAAAAATAACAGCTTCTCACTTGGCTGTTATTCAGAATGGGAAGTTGGTTCGAGGGATTATATACTTTTTAAAATTTAACCAGCTTTTCAAAGTTTTCAAACCCTGACACACTAGCAGCAAATACAATAATAATTTCAATGGAATGATGCAGCAGGGAAGTAGGAGTAGAGCATGCTATGCCTACTAATCATTTTTCCTGTTTATTATGAAGCAAAAAACCTAAACAGTAAAAGTTTAAACCCATCAAATCATTTCTCATATTGCCTGTGACATTACCTGCTATATTTCCAATGTTGCGAAAATGGATGTGTTGGAATTCTCCCGAGGATGGTGAGTTGTCTTTTTTGTTTGTCTTTGAAAAAACTTAAGAATGCCAGTCTTCAAAGTAGGACTGTCATTACTTAAGCCCTCCCCCATCATTAAAAAATTGAAAATAATGTGTTTTTTGGCCGACCATCGCCCACCCCGCCTCAAAAACCTTTTTCATTGAAATCAGTTCATGATTAGAGAATTGATATGTTGAAATTTTGCAAAATAATAATAATAATAATAAATCCTGTCTGAATCGACATACAGCAGAACCAAATGAAATTAATCATACTTAGAGGGCCCCTTAAACTGTTCCTTGATGTATTTTTTATGACAATTGGTTTAGCTTTTTAAGAGATATACATTTTTTTCTAAAAACAAAGAATTGGCTATAGCATTCATATCCATGCTATTCACATGTACAGATATTGAGATGAATAATTTTTTTGGCTCTCATGAGCCATTATTGCCCCTTTCCCTCCAACTGAAATTTTTTTTTCATGATTTGCAAAATGGATTAAAAATTTCGCAAAAATATTTGTCTGTACGTATTATGTGACCAAATTTTCTGCATCTAACTTCTTCGAAATGGACTCCCATTAAGATGAATAATTTTTGAATGTAAATTAATAGGAGATAACTAAACCATTTGGGAGTTGGAGGTTTATAGTTTTACAAAATTAGGCTTGGCAAAATTGGCAACAGCAGTGGCCTATGCATCAGTTCCCCCAACTTAATTCTTTTTCTCTGAAGTTTAATAAAAAGTTGGTATTGAAAAATATTAAAACTCTGGGAGAAATGATTTCATCACTTGTCGTGACATAATAAAGCAGATTAAGCAAAGACAACGAAACATTCAATCTCCACATCACTGACGTATTAATAGTCGCCCACTTGTTGATTAATCTAACAAATTGCAAATAAAATAAAGCTAACTAAGCAAAAATCTCGGATTGCTTCTTAAAATCGATTTAAAATCTCATGATTCGAGAAGATATGTTGAAATTTTATAAAAAAAAAAAATAAAAAAAATCTATCTATACGTATTATTTAAGTTTGTAATCACATTTGTGCAGAGGGTGCCTTGGCGTATCTTTTTATGATAATTGGTTAAGCTTGTTTAAAGATATTAATTTTTTTTGAAAAAGAAGAAATGGTTGAAGCAGTCATATCCGTAAACCAAAGTCAATAAATTCAACGTTTGCATAGACCCCACGCAAAGAGACAAAAAAACTTTTTGCAAATTTTGAATTACAAAGGTTTTTTATAAACCCTTTTGCTTCGTAAAGTGGATATATCCACACAAAATTTCATAACCTTTACCTGCAAAAAACTGATTCACCCCACAGTGTTTAAAAAACTTTTTATGCTGCTAAAAGTGGATAATTTTATCTTCTCAGGAATGAAAATGAAATTTAATTACACAGTGAAAAGGTTAACCTCCCGCCCCCTCTACCATTTCAATCTGTGTTTCCATACTAAAGTTATTGATGTATCACCCAACTTAATAATTAGCTTCCTTTAAGGTTAAAGTCAATTCAATAACAGTGAAACTTTATAAATAGGAAAGCAATTAACCAAATAGGCTTTTCATTTGGAATATTACATAAATAATTTAATAACATAAACCCATAGATATGTTTTATAAATAGCTGGTGTTTAATAAAGAGTTGTTATTAACGAATTATTTTGAAACTTTGAGAAAGGATTTCATCACTTGGCGTGACATAATAAAGCAGATTAAGCAAAGACTATTCCACCTCCACATCACTGACATATCAATAGCTACCCACTTTTTTGATTAATCTAACAAATGTAAATAAAATAAAGCTAAATAAACAAAAATGTTTCGAATAAATTCTTATCTATGACACCGAGATTGATTTAATTTTTAATGCTGAATTTCAAATATAGCATTTGCATTACATTTACTCATCTACAGCATATTGAAGTTCAATGTTTGATATACTAACTATACTAATCTGAAATGGGGGGGGGGGGGGGGGAAAGGCAAGCCATGCAGGCTATGTAATGCAGTATAGTGGTGCTTGTAAGTGATACATATATAGTATGTATACAGAAAGAAAAAAAAACTAGAATATGTACAGAGTAGCAGATTTATTTATTTATTTATTTATTTATTTATTTATTTATTTATTTATT
>JAHWFO010109237.1:359791-417536 GCA_023313115.1 Rhysida immarginata
ATTTATTTATTTATTTATTTATTTATTTATTTATTTATTTATTTATTGTGAACATAACAGGTTTCCCCAATTACTATGTTCACTAAAAATTGCAATTACAGTTAGAAAGTTTTTACAAATATTTCAAAACTTGCAATTCACATTTGCAATTTGAAAATCAAAAACAAGAGTAATTACATAAATGAAGTAACATAAACAAAAGTAAATGAATAAAAACTGATTATTTTATAAAAAATGAAAATATTAATGAAAGCTATTGACACACAAGTGGTAAGAAGTTATTACAAGAAGTTACAAATTGATTTTGACTCATACTAAAAATATCAATCGGTAGAGGGTGTATTTTATTGTAAAAAGACAACATTCTAAGTATTGGCGAATTTTTGTGCGAGTCCGTATTAACCCTTGGAATAAAGAATAAATTACGAAACCTGTTCGGAGAAATATTAGGAACATAAAAACTTATTTTTTCTCTTATATTGGGATCGTCAATTTCATTATGTAATAGTTTGTATAAAAATACGACCAACTGACAATTCCTTCTATGTGAAAGAGTATGGATTTGAAATGAGTGAAGCAATGATTCATAAGAAATAAATGTAGGGAAATATCGAAAAATTCTATAAAATAAATATCTTAGGAATTTAGCTTGAACAGCTTCAACAAGTTTAATATATTTGGTAGTATATGGACTCCATATAATTGATGCATATTCAAGCTTAGATCTTACAAATGCGTTATATAAAATAAGTAACACTCTTAAATTATTAAATTGATATGAGTTACGAATTACAAATCCAAGATTTCTATGCGCAATGCTAACAACGTTATTAATATGGTTTGCAAAATGTAAATCTTTACTAAAAGTAACACCAAGATCAGTTTTTTTGTTAACATATTGTAATACTGTTCCATCAATCCTGTAATTAAAAACAATGAATATAGTTTATTATAGAATAATAAAATATGTATTATACAGCTTTACTTAATTCACAACTTCTGTCTGCTTGCGTCATTCAACTCTTACAAATCAATTTTTCATGTACTTCCCATTGTTCAAATGACTCCAAATTCAGCACACTGAATCATTTCTGGTAATAAATCATTCCAGTATGACAATTATCAAAATTCGAATTCTTAAAAAGGATTAAAACTTGTTTTTCATTTCATTTACATTTTGGATAGGGGATGGGGGAGGGCACCTTTTCAGATTTTTTCATCCCATGTATGGGAACAGGGAACCTATTGAATGTTAATCTGAAACTGGAGGTTTTCTTCTTTTTCACATACTTGTAGCAAAAGCAAGGGTTAAAAGTTGATTGCAACTCCAATATTAAAAAAAAAAAACTTTTTAAGCATAGACTTTTACTTTAAAAAGTGCACTCAAAAGTAAAAAATATTTTTTTGCTGCCTCTTATTTAAATTGTTGCCATCTATGAGCAGAAGATATTGATTGAAGCATGCTCTGTCCTTTGATAGGTCCAGACTTAATCAAGTATTCTTGGCAATTATTTATATTGGTGGTTTGCCATTGTCTTCCTATGTTAGTTAACGACTGATGTAAGCTGTCAGCAGCAGCTAGGATCGACAAGCTTAATATGTCCTCTGAAGTAAAAGGGGGGGGGGGATATGAAAATCCTCTGGTGGTCATTTATCCAGTGGCTGGCTGGGATGATTTATGATTTTACTTTTCAGTGCACTTTTTAAAGTAATGTGTATGGTTAAACACTTTTTTATATTTTCTATTTTACACAATATAAATACAGTCTGGTACAATGCAGCATTAGAGTAGATTAATCTATGAAAAAAATCTAATTGTAATTTGGTTTGTTTGCAAAACCTGTCTTCCCAAAATATCCTTCATCGCTGATGGAATAAAGTTAAATTTAAATGTGTCCAGTGCACCACCTTGCCATGCAGAATATTTTCTTAACTTGTTAATAGGCTGCATTGCTACAGCCGAGATATTATCATTGTGATGAGGGGATAGTTAACTTAGAACGTTAATCTGAAATGTATGTTAATTTGAGGTAAATTAAACTTAAATTTTTTAACATTAAAAGAATAGGATATATGTTGGGGATTTAAATTTTAAAGTTTTATGAAATGTATATTAAAGTGAGGTACGTTGTAATTGGATTTTACTGTATTGAAACTGGTAAAGAAAATTACACGACCTGGACTCGAACTACGGATCTTCAGGTTACCGTCCCGATACTTTAACTATTAAGCCACACTGTGGACACAAAGCATTTCGCTATCAAACATGCCCTATGAGCATAAGTTAAAATGCAGCTCTATGCTTACATGCCAGACTATTGTATTAAATGGAGAAATTTCAGTGTATTCCCTTCTGCTCTGGGGCTGAAACCTCTGTAATTCGAAGAAATAGACCTCCTTAAATCAAATTTGTTTGGAAGAAAGTTAGCAAAGTTAATGCAAATAAATTTGTCCACAAATTGAAGTTTGTCACTCCAGAATTCTATAAATTGAATTGATGTCAGTTTATCTCTTCCTATTATAAGTTGTCATAAGTGGTTCTGATTGGTTTTACAAGCATACTTGATTCCAATTGGCCAAATATCATCTTACAAAAATAATTTGCACTATAAATTGAATAATCATCCACCCTAATAGACAAAAAGAGTATGCTTTTTAGTTTACTTAACCTCAATAAATCAAAGACCTCTATAAATCGAAGCATTTTGCTCTTCTCTTGAGATTCAATTTATTGAGGTTCTACTGTATAATAATTACTGGAAAAAGGGTGTAGGAGGATTTTTTTACGCCATATCTTCGGATGTTCATAATGTTAGCATTAATGTTAATAATATCTCCGTCCAGGATGTGGAATTTTCTTCACTATTTTCAATATTAATTATTAACATCCGGAGCTATGGCACGAAAAGATCTTCTGAGACCCCCTTTTTTCCAGTTATTATTTGAACATAAGTTTTAAATCCTTTTGGAATGCTTTAATTTCAACCTTCTCATAAAATAAAATTTCCAGCAAATTGAATATAATTTGTAAGTGAAGGACGTATTATGAAACTCTTTAATTAAAATAACGTTTTTAATTCGGAAATCCACGTGTTTCAAATGCCAGAAGATAGAACTTAAAATTCTAAAGCATACTTAAGTTGGATTAATGCCTAGAGGAATAAAAAAGTATCAGTGCGGGTTTAAATTGTACTAGTTTTTACTTGGGTAAACTATTCTTTGTTTATAAACACCTTCAAGGACCATGGGAAAGAAGAAATCTAAGTTTAATATTTCGTTTGAGAACAGGTGAATAAATATAATAAAAAGATGATGGGAGGGGTTAGTTATAGGTTCTGATGGATATAGGGGAGGTTAGCCATCAACAAGTGGTCCCTGAGGAAGTGAAATTAAATGTCTGCAATGTTAAGCTAATTGCTTGAAGTTCATGAATATTTTCAAGGTCACTTTTTCAGTGGTGATTTTATGAAAGAGCATATCAATGTGTTTACAAAAATAAATATTAAAATAAAAAAAAAATTAACCCCGGACGGGGGGGGGGGGCCAATTGAAATAGGAGAGACTGCATATTAAAAGAAAATTGATGAACTTGTTAATCTTGATTTTTGATACTTGTTTACATTGGTCTCCTTTCTTTTTACAATTTTATCATAAAAATTTTTGAGAATAAAAATGCAGTTGATATGATCAAGGACAGCAAATATTTGACATTTTATATCTTAAGGTAGCTCTTTAAACCAAGATCACCTATCTTTAAAGTTCTGTATAGCGATATCTCAGGACATCACTTATTTAGATAAACCGTTATCTTGTCCAAAATTTAAGTAGAAAGAAAGGTTTCTTGGGTTGTTTGTCACTCATGTGGGAAGGGAAAGAGAATTCATGGCATTATTGTGTTGTTTCATTTTCTTCTGTAAAGATAAAGGTTTACACCTCATTACACTGTTATTTAAATAACTTATAAGTATATGGATCTTTAAGTAAAATTATTTGCTGTATTAAAGATCCTTGTGCTTATATTTACAAACAACTAAGACCCAATATGTTTGGGTTTAAATAAGTACAAGTAAATGATAGTAATTGTTTTTGAATATATAATTAATTGACCCTACTGCTTCCTGTATTTCAAAAAAAAAAAAATTTGGATTTCCTTTTTATTTTTGTTTCATTCATTCATCTCTTTCCTGTATGTGTCATTACAGCATCGGAATCGTTAAGATCCAACAGAGGCATGGAGACTGTGGAGACCATAGCTCCCCCTCTACAGGACTATGTAAATACGGTGGACTTGCACCAGGAACCTCTGCCGATTCGAGGAAATGCTGGAGAGGTGGAAATACTTCGTTCTCACATTAAGGTTGGCAAGTTGAAAGAGGTACATGAACTTCATCTACATGTTTTTCTTTTATTCTTATCTACGTTAAGTTAGAAGATAAAGTTCTTTTGTTTATTTCATTTTGCTCTGCATTATTAATCCGTTTTATTTATTGCTGACATAAATCTTCTGATAACATTAAGCAAATAAGCATACACTGAAAAAATTCTAGGATTATGATTGATTATAACGGAGATTAAAACAGGATAAAAATATCAGTGCTTGCTGTTTTTCTAGTACATTTGGCGGAATAAACTAAATTTACAAATCTTATCTAATCTGTAAATGTGTTTTGCTAATAATGATTTGTCAGGATTCTTCAAAAACTGAATGTTTGTTGAGGACGGTCTCCAACTGTAATTTCTGCCATGTGACTTGTTGAGGCTAGCCTTATTTAATTAGGTCTTATCAAAGAAAGTTTGGAAATCTTATCTCTCATATGAGTTCTTGAGATTTTTTTTTTTTTTTTTTTAAATAATGCTTACCTTGATGGGTTAATTTCATTTTCATTTTGTTTACTTTGTTAAAATCACAATTTAATTAACATTTGAAATTGTTAGATATATAGAGACGTAAATGTAGATTTTTTCATTTGATAGTGTAATAATGAGCTAAGCTACGTAAAAGAATTAAATTAAAATGTTCATATATTATTAAAAAAAAAACAATAGCATATAAAATTTAACACATTTTTTTTATTTATTTATTTCAACAATAATGATGCTAATCACATGATATTATTTTCTATTAATTACCCTCTTAAAATAGTATAATTGTATAATATATAATAAATGAAAATTAAATCAAGGATAACAACAATGAATGATGAATGATAAATGAATGTTTTTGGATTTTCTTTCTGGGTCCATCTTCAATATTTTTATCTATTTTATTTTAAAATTCTTGAAGATTGATTCAGAAAGAGAATCCAAAAACATTCATTTATCATTTATCATTCATCTTTCATTTAATTTATTTATTATACAGAGTGTTTCAAGTAAAGTGTAACAGCTACATATCCTAAAAACTGTTACTCCAATTAAAAAATAAAAAATACGTATTTAATATTTTAAAAAAGCTATCCAAATGATACCAAACTCGACCCCTCCCCCCTCATCCCACCTACTGAGGATAAGGGAAACTTTGAAATTCTAAATAGGAATCCCATTTTTAATGATATTTTGAGATTGTACACTACATTTGAGAAATGTTTTATTCTTGTTTTTGTTTTTTTCAAACTGCTTATGTACTGAAAAATTTTGGATTTTTGAAATTCTGACTTCGGATTCTTAAAGATCATCAAAAAGTAGAATAGGAACGTCCGTATGACCCACCCTGTATCTCCTTCTCTTCATCGATAAAAGTGGGTTCAAAACTTTAAAAGTTCCACACTTTCAGTGCCTCTATCTCCTAAGCAGTTGGATCAATTCTAAATATACCAAGAATAAAATGTTTCTCAATCTGAAAATAACATTAAAAATAGGGGTTCCTATTTAGAATTTCAAAGTTACCTCTTCTCCCACTCTCAGAAGTTGGGGTGGGAGGAGGGTTGAGTTTGGTATCATTGGATACCTTTTTTAAAAATATTAACGTATTTTTTAAATTTTTTAATTGGAGTAACTGTTTTTAGGATATTTGGCTGTTACACTTAGTTTGAAACACCCTGTATATTATTTATACGTTACGAGGAATATCACAAGAAAACTAGTAAAATGTTTATTTTCTTTATTCTAATATGAATATGCAATTTTAAGAGGATAATAAATAGAAATTAAACAATAATATAGAAATTCAATAATGAATTTAACACCTCTCATTAAGTGTATGCTAACAGTAATTTGTAATACAGTAGAGTCTCGATTTATCCAAACTGGCAGGCCGCATATCCGATAACCGAAAATGTTGGATAAAATGGAAATTGAATAAACCCTTAATTTTTCAGTTTTTGAACAATTTATTTTTGAGAATACATTATATGTTTTTTGAACAAAAACAACATACAGTGGAACCTCGTTATTAAGAAATTCAGGGGGCCCAAAAATATTTTCGTATTATTCCGTTTTCGTATGAATCAAGTCTAACCATATCATACGGATATCTTGATCGTTTTATTTTCATAATCGTTTAATTCAGAAAAATACATGTACATGTAATTGGTTATTGAAGTTTGTTTACATGAACAAATATATTTTTTTGTAATAGCACTTTTCCCAAAACTATATAAATTGAAATTTAATCGTATTCCACTCGCTCTGTTGTTTATTTACACTGAGAGCCAATCAGAATTCGCGGTATCTAATTCAACATGCTTCATTGATCATTTACATAAGAAGCAATCAGAATTTCTAGCATAAGAATCAACCAATTTTTTAATTTTAATAAGAATCAAAATAAAATTTTTTCTCACCTTTTTTGTTTCCCTTTTTTTACAATAAAAATTGTAAATAACGTAACTTTCTTGGAATGAATTTCTTCTTTTTTATTTTCATAAAGTATTTTGACACACAGTATGCTGAAAGAAATGAACACTACACGATCACGAACTCCACTGACTTAAGGTTGATTTATATAAGACATACACTGCACTCCTATATACACGAGTGTGAATCAACCTCACTTGTTGATTTATATAAAATATAGTTCAATTTACTTATTTCTTTCACAATACATTATTTGAATAATTTCTTAACGGGACGACGAAACGCAGTATTTAGAATGTTTTTGCTGTCGTCAAAAATTTGTAATATTCTTGCGGTATCCTGTTGGATAAAACGGAATGTCGGTTAAGCGAAGTGTTGGATAATCAGGGCTCTACTGTAACTCAAATGTAGAGTATGTTTGGGAGATTATGCACCTTTATTGTTAATGCTGAAAACTTCCTCCCTCCTGTTCTAGGAACAACTGAATATATTATATGTTACTGGCCGCTTATAGGTGGACTAAGTTGTCAGTACTATTGATCTCTAATGCTATGTTTTGCTTCAAATCGTGCATTACCTGAGGGCATATGGTGTAATCTCTGCCCTTTAAATAACCCTGTAGGAAGAAGTTAGGTGTTGATAAATCCAGAGATCTTGCTGGATGCAGGTTCTTGAAATTATTTGGTCAGGAAATAAACTTTCAGTCAGGTCCATGGTTTGTTTGATGTATGGCATATGGCTATGTCTTTGAAAAAATCAGTTTTAGTTTTATATGAATCACCCTGGACTACATTAAAAAACCTAGCAGAAAAGGGAAGGAAAATTTCTGTGACCTGTATTTGAATCAGAGACCAAGCTTTTCATTGGCGTGCTCTAACCATTTAAGCTATTGCAGACAATGAACTGTCAACTTGTCACTCTGTGTCCTTATGGACTTACTGTAATAGCTTGATGGTTCGTTGTCTGCAGCAACTCGATTGGTTAGACGGCAGTAGTGAAAGGCGTGGTCTCTGGCTCGAGTTCAGATTGTGGAATTTTTCCTTTCCTTTTCCACTTTGAAATTTTTGAAACATCATTTTTATGTATGGAACAATGGGGTTACTTATTGGTTTTACAATGTCCATCTTTCCCTTACATATTTTCTTCATTTTTCAACTTAAAAGTTTGAAATTCAGAATATAGCTTACCACGGGAATGACCTGTTTCACTATCTCTCTCTCTCGCTCTTTTTTTTTTTTTTTTTTTGGCTTTGATTTCTCCACTGGGATAGGAATTAGCAGAGACCATCTGGAATGTATGTGTTATATGTACATAAATGAATGAATTTCGTATGCAGATTCCTCTAGGCAGGATCTACCTTACTATGAAGTTTAGGCCAAATTGTCTCAGTGGAGTCGAAGTTATCGGGGTAGCTGTCACATGGTTCATCTAATGGTAACATATGGTTTATGACAAGTGATTTGATCAGAAATTACGAGAAACGAACGAAGTAGAGTTCTTTTCGATATTATAAATGTTCCGTTAGAGAAAATCAATTTTTTTGGTTAAAAAATAGGGAAAAATAAATGATCTTAGGGCTTCTGTTTCCTATACTCTTCTCAGAGGGATTAATTTCTTGCATTCAAATTTTTATCAATTTATTTGATGGTTTAAGGTAAGGAGGATTTCCGATTTGCGGGTCGGGTTACCTGTTTCGCCAGTTGAGCTGATTTGTGACTTCGGGGAACTCCTTATGTACATATTGTGATAGCTCATTGTCTGTGGTAGCTCAGTTGGTTAGAGCGGCACCAGCAAAAAGTGTGGTCCCTGGTTCGAGTCCTGATAGTGGAATTTTTCCTTCCCTTTTCTACTTTGAAATTATGAAAAATATTTTCAGTCTTATTATTATCTTCTCTTCAAATTTACTGATTGTTTACCGTAATTTTTGGATAATAATGCACTTCTGTGTATAATGCACATCTAGTCATTTTGGGGGATTTGGAAAACTTTCCAGTGTATAATGCGCATCCCGTGTATTTATGCGCTCCCAGGTTTCTTACTGTCATGAATAAGATATAGTGATCTCCTGCAGTTTCTTACTTGTGCAGTGCAGTGTAAAATGCGAATTCCTTTTGAAATTCCTCGACAACAAGGAATCAACAGTTTCAGTTTATATAGTGCTTGCGTTGCTATCAACAATCAACACTGACCAATCAACACAATTTGCCTGCATTGCCCTTTGGCTTAGAGCTTAGAAATCCATCTATGAGCATTGCACTTAGTATGATGACACACAATAAAACATTTATTTAATGTTGAATTAAGAACTGCGAATTTTTTTTCTTCTTTAGAATAAAGAAATTTTCACATCTAAATCGGAATATCATGCACACTTTTGTATAACGTACAGTGACGATTTCTTTAACTTTTTTATTGTATAATGTGCGCATTATAATCCAAAAATTACAGTAATTTAAAACTATTATATATATGATACATTTTGAGGCATAATATACATTTGATGAAACTTTTGATTCACCCTTTAGTTATTACATATTTTATGTCACAAATATTTTTCATATGAGTTTAAATTTAACAGTCACTAAATTATTTTTTTTGTTCATTATAATTTTGTGTCCTTTATAGTTAAGTTTTTTTTATTGTAATACTATTATCAGATTATTCTCAAAATGTGAGTGGTCACATGAAAAGGGGCCTGAAGGGAGAAAAATAGATTGAGGAAAAAACAGTTTAAAATTTGAAGACGTGTACGAACATGGTATGCAGCCCTGCCTGAGCACAAGGGAGGGGCGAGCCAATACCTTCTAGAAACTAGGCCTTGGAACAAAAGATTATGATGTCAAAACGAGAGGTAGTGAGCAAACGACTCTGGCTAGAGGGTGTTTGAATATTTGAAGCAATGGCAGCGTCCTAAACTAAAATAATTAATATTAAAAAAAATAGTTCAATATATTAATATTCTATTTAGAGTAAATGTTGAAAGTCCACTAAAAGGCCCCTTTTTGTGTGACCACTCACAAATATTTAAATATCACTTTTTTTTTTTTTTTTTAATTTTATTTTTAGTAATTCTGTTTACATAACATTTTTCTTTTTAAAATTTTTATCTTTTTTTTTCTTCCTTGTTTGGGGATTAAAAAAAAAAAGGCCAAAATTTTCATTCGTGAGGGCAATTGGTCTGTGGTACATCCTATTCGAAGCCAGTTGTGGAAAGAGTTGTGCCTTTTCCAAAGCCAAGAGAAAACACTTGTGGAAAGCTATTACTGGGACACAGTGAAGCAGCTGTTTGGTGAGCGAATGCAATCATCCCCGTTCATTTTCCAAGCATAGTAATTGCTTAACAATAAACTTTTATTGTAGTTGCACCTTTTAATATTTCATTTTATTATTTCTTAATTATTTTCACCTCTCCTGTTCCTGTTCTGTTGCCTAGAAGTTATTTTTCCATTTTAAGATCCTTTTATTTTTCTCAGGCCAAAATTGCCTCTGGGTTTCATTTAAGAGGAACTACTTGGCTGTCCATTGTTTGACTAACCCAGAAGGCATGTATTTCTTTTGTGTTTTTTTTACCCTCTTATTTTCTTTATCGCATTTACTTAAATCTATCTTGAGAGATAATAAAAGTGCGTTATTTCTTTTTATTTTTAAATAGAAATTAAAATTGAACACTGCTTTTGAAAAATTTTTACAGAAAATTTTTTAAGTTGACAGTCTGTTATGCCGAGTGTAATTCACTGATGATTTCATTTAAAAAAAAAAAAAACAAAAAAAAAAAACAATAAACCAATCATGAAAATGTGAGGATAATGAGATCTAAGTGTACAAGAGAAAAACAAATTTATTTCCTCTTTGTAAAGTTTAACGTTATAAAACGTTTTCCACAGCCTTTTCATAAAGCCATAAACATCTCTTCCATCCCATCCTTCTTTTATTTCATTAGTTTTGCTTCTTCACTCACAGGCTGAGCAAATAGAGCATAGAGTAACAGTGTAGCATTACTATTTTGTTTTTTAATTAGTTTTTAATAGCAAAATCTTCTCATTGTTACGTTAAAAAGTACACTCAATTTGATATTTCTTTGTAGTTTTCTTAGAATTGAAAGGAATTAAAATTTATTATTTCTATAGAATACCAAAAATCCTATTCTATAGAATTTTTTTTAATCACATACATAATTGAAAAATATTTTTTTTAATCAATGCTTAGAACCAGATAGTCGTCCACATTTACCTGCATTTGTGGACCCAAATTACATGAAAACTTATCATTTGAACGATTATGGAGAGAGCTCTGTGAGCCGCGTGATATCCGTTGTAGGATTCTCCTATCCAGCCATTACATTCAGCCCAGTGCTATATGCCATCACAAGTCTATTACTTCATTATATGGGAGGTTGGTTTTTATTGAACCTGTTAAGAGGAAGTTTTAAGTATCATTGACATTTACAACTTTAATTGCAAAATTGATTGTTTGTTTAATTGTTTTCTTTGTCATGTTTTTTTTTTTTCATTCTCCTCTTCTTCCAACTTGAATTTTTGTTGCTACCAGAGGAAGATTGCTACAATGCCCTGAGTGCTTTGCTCTCATGGAAACAGGGCAAGTTTATTATACAGACCAAATTGATGTATGAAACGTCTTGGAGAACTATGTTAGAATTAACAAAGAAATTTGCGGTGAGAATGCTATTTATATCATCTTTGCTAATCTCTTTTAATTTTATTATTCAGTAATTAAGTGTTTTGCCATTTATGATAAAACAGCCACCATTAATTATCATGGTCAATACAGTAAAGCTTTATACATAGAACTGAGATATTTATAGCTCAGTGATGAAAGAGATAGATGACATCAACATCATTTAAGATAGGGGGTATATGTTTTAAAATATAAGGGATGGTCGATAGGTCTATACCTGCAAATTACTTTAAATCTATTGTAGAATTTTAAAAAATTGTTAATGCCAACAAATAACAAATAGGAAGTCATGTTTGTTGGTGATCTTCTGATGACCTGATTATCTAAGGCACATACAAAAATCTATCATAAACAGATAAGGGCCAATTTCCTATTATAAACTTGTTTTGAATTCAATTAAGAACAAAATTAAAAAAAAAAAAAATGCATCATACAGTCGACTCTGCTTATAAGAACTCCAGATACAGAAGGTCATTCACACATATAGGAAACGAATGAAAAATGTATGTTTTAATACGTATTTTAAACCATAATTTCCTCTTCTGCTATGTTCAATGTGTTTTCCTAGCCTTTTAACAATGGCTCTGCGTCGATACTTCCAGGAAAAGAGGCTCTGTTGCAGCAAACCCTTGCCAAGTTTATCCCATTCCTGCTTTGCAGCTTTCCATAAACTGTTCAGAGTTCTACAACTATGACTCCCTTTTAAGGGAACCAAACACGCAAAAATTCTTAGGTGCTGCATCTGGTGACTTCACTGGGATGTCCTCGAATGGGATTCCTTTATTCCGGTTTCTGTCGTCAACTGGGGCATAAATGCTTGGGTCGATTTGGACATATGGCTTGAAGCTAGATCCTGATGGAAGAAAACATTTTTGGCCTGATCTGTGTTAGGTCTTGGAACATCCTCTTGAAATACGAGACTGCGGAATTGATCTTCGCCTTAGAGGACACTTTCCAGATGGTTAGCTTGTCCTGGTAACAAAATCCCGCCACCACAACAAAACCTTTCGGAAAACTCTCTCTGCATTGCCCGACCCATCCTGATCCTATTTTTTTAAAACTGTTTGACACGACTTTTGCTACTACGACGTGCAACTTAGGTGTACCTCAGGGGTCAATTCTCTCACCTTTATTATTTTGCTTGACCTGCCCGTTCCATCGCATTTTCTGTAACATATAGCTCATTTTATGCCATAGTCGGATAAATACAGCCATGCTTCATCAACAGGGATGAATTTTTTCCACTTATCTCCTGCCAGATACTTTCCATAAAACCTTCTGCAAGACCCCTTCCTTTGGGCGATATGACGTGGCAATAGCTATTGAACTCGGGGTTTGTGAACCTTTCGAAATCCCTGTTGATTATTTCATTACACTTGCTTTCGGTGTATTATGGCGGAAGTTAGGCAGCACCGGAAGTCGCATGATATTGGGAATTAGTGACCTCACGTCTTGCCAGCACATTAAATAAATTACAATAATTCCCCTAACTAAAAAAAAAAAAGTTTATTTATAAGATAAATTCAAGATGACCTGCACATGATGGTTATAACTATCTTTCTCATTAGCATCATTTCCCCAAAGCCAATTAGATAAACAGGCCCTGACATGGAAAAGTCACCTGATCATCTTAGTCCAAGCAACAATGCAATCTTCATTGTTTCCAACAAACGAAAAAATACTGATTGTTAAAATCCAGGACTGATGCTTTGTGAGTGAAAAATCAATGACTTTGTAAGGCATTTTTGACCAGCCCAAATCAATGAAAGTATGAGGGAGCAAGATTAACCACCCTGTAGGGAGGGTGTTCCAATACATCAAAATTTAACTTGTTGAGGGCTTGCACTGTGTGGTGAGCCGTGCCCGGATGGAATTCCTCCTTTGTGCAAATGCTAGATGAACAAATATGTTTATAC
Source organism: Rhysida immarginata (assembly GCA_023313115.1). Lineage (NCBI taxonomy): Eukaryota > Metazoa > Arthropoda > Chilopoda > Scolopendromorpha > Scolopendridae > Rhysida > Rhysida immarginata. Next base: position 373,198 of record JAHWFO010109237.1, read on the forward strand.
ATATATCCTTGTTTGTCATTATCCTCGTTTTGGTTCCAAAAATACACCATGATAAGCAAAACCGTGATAAATGAATAATAAAATCTATGGGGAAAATAAGGTTTCGTCCAAAGACCTCCAAGCTGCCTTTTAACTTACCCAAAAATTACCACTGAATAAGTTTAAACACACGTACTGATATTTAATTATTTAATACGTGTAATATATTTAATAACTTAATATTTATTAATTTAGTGTTTCAGTGAAATTTTATATAAAATACTAATATGAAATGATCAGTAAATAATAAAAATCTATATGAAAAGTATACAGTGGCGTAGCGAGGGTAAATGGTGCCCGGAGTATGGTATCATTCATTTACACCTTTCTATCTCCATGTATTTTATCGCTGTGGCATACCCCATCCCCCAGCAAGGGTATCAAGATTGGCACCAGGGGCATCATGCCCCTCTGCCTCCCATCGTTGCGCCACTGAAATTAGGTATCATAATGCTTTTGGGTGTGCTTAACCAGCTCCTGGAGCTTCAACTTATTTCTTTCTGTCATGATCATTAAGTATCACTAGCTGTGCTGCCATCTCTTGTAGGTCGCTGTTAGTATCGCAATTGTTCGCAGACCCGAGATAACATGGATCAATCCGTGAAAAGCTTGACAAGGGTCACAATCAAGGGTATCGTAATAAACCACATCAGTGATAAACGATGCCGTGATAAACAAGGATGATGTACTGTAATAGCCAGAAGGCAAAAAAGACTTGATCGGGATCAAATTTCTCACATGTGACCACAGTCGTAACAACTCCAAGCACGCATAATATGGTTTTTGACTTGCCCCCATAATATGGTTTATGAGGTATATTTTGTATAATCAGGTCATCAGAAAGTTACCAACTACTCTTGAGTTCCTATGGTTTGTTGGCACTTACAGATTCTTAAATTAGTTATCAAGTAATTTGAAGGATATAGACTTTTCAACTACCCAGTATACTACAATGGTGTATAAACTTTATGGCATTGTCATATATTAAATAAGGGGGCAAAGCAATTGCTTTTTAGTGTGGCAGTAACATGACTGCATTGTCAGCTTTCTCCTTTTTATTAAAAGAAAGCATATAAATCTATATAAACTTTGATCTATATAGTTTGACTTATAATTATGAAATTATAGCTACTCATAATTTCTACTTGGATTTATTTATATAGCTCAATTATCATTTGTTTGTTTGTTGACAGAAACCAGCATATGGGAACATCAGTAAATTTTTAAGAGGGACAGAAACTATGGAGCAAATTTTTGAACAGTGGTTGTGTTGGATTTTCAAATGCTTACCTTTCACTCATTTGGTAAAATTATACTTTTTAAAAGTCTTCTCCCTCCGCCCATCATATTCATTGAAATTTATAAATTATTTTTTTACGACATATAATTTAGGTCAGAGTTATGGATTGCTTCTTGTTTGAAGGAAGTAAAGTTCTATATCGTGTTGCAATGGCAATTCTTATGTTTTTCCGAAAATTAACGGGTAATCAATATTCCTTTAAATCAAATTCATAAAAAAATAAAAGGTGTGGTCAAAATTAATTTTTTTATTACCTCGTTTTAAAAAAATAGTTAAAAGTGATTCCATATGGTCACGAGAAGCATCTGCTAATGGCATTTCATCAACTTTAACTAAGTTTTCTCAAGAAATTCCTGTGCCTCCTGAAAAGCTGTTAAAAGTGAGAAATCTATGAAATTTAGAAATGCAATTTCAGTGTTTTCTTTGTTTATTAAGAGTCATAATTAAAATTGTTGTATTTAGGCAGCATTTGGAATAAGAGCACTAAGTCAGAGTGAAATCAACAGGATTTTGCTGAAATCAGAAATGTATGTGAAAAGTAGGACGAACAAGAATACTCCAACAACAACTATCATAAGATCTCGCTCAACCGAAGGAATCCCAACGTCTCAGTCCCAGTTCAGTGTTCAGACGTGTTCTCACACATTGAATGTGCATGAGGTAAGTTTGATTCTTTATGATAATTTCATTGAAAGTAGTAGTTATGATTATTTCACATAAGTGTAAGCATCTTCCTATTTGTATAAAAACTAGGATTTCATATTATGCATTCTAGTTATTTAGTATGCGAGCTTCAAAATGTGATATCTAAAGGGAATTACTTTGAAGAAGATAAAAATTTATTTCTTTAATTTTAAACAGTTTCTTTTTAATTCGTACAGTCACGGAATTTAATAATACTCAGATCTTTTATTGAACGTTTTTAAAAGTCCTGTTGGTGAAGAATCTTAAGAACTATAATTTTAACGTGTACTGATAAATGAAATGGAAAGTTGTATATTAATATAGCTAATATCCAGTTCATACTATAATTTTTGATCATGATCATCCTACACGTATTCAAGGTGAAACATATTCAATTATGAAAATTATGGTAATTCTTTTAACTTTAAAATATTTAGTTTTCTACCATTGTTTTTCTACCATTGCGAAAAGCATTGACGAGTACTTTGGATTCTGGGAGTCCATAGACCGTGAATGTGGAAACTTGTGTGAAATAATGATGGTTCCTAATATGATGATTTTGTTTCACTTAATCACATTCCGATCATACTACATTAAAACCTGTGCTAACAACCACTTTTGCTTGGTCTCACACAAAATTACTTGGGAAATTTGCTAGTGTAACAACCACCTGTCTAAAGCGACCAGCATGTTTAATCCCGATGTATCTAAACCCATACTAAAAAACCTGCCTATAATGACAACTTACGCAATCAATCAAGTCCTAACCTGAGTGCCAAATGTATCTCTACACTATTCTCTGTAATCAACCAGTCAGAGTAAAAAGATACAAAAATGCAACCACTGGTTCCTTAGCCTACTGAAATTGTTTTCTATGTCAGGCCTGCTCTAAAATCACTGGGATGTTTCCAAAAGTCCAAGCGGTCACAACTGTTTCAGTGCAGTTGCAAACATGGTATCTAAAAATAACGACTGCTTCACTCATTGTATGCAATTGGTCATGCTCTGTTTGGTTGAATGGATAATCAAGTGTGTTTTATTTCAATCGTTGTTGCTAATCACAAAGTTTCAGTTTCGAATAATTATCATCCACGCTGTCTAAAGTATAAACGGACAGAATAGCCCGTCTGGGAACGGTTCAATCGTACAATGTGACCTGTTGACGACTGGTTGGACTTTATGGAAACACCCTGCATGTGCTCGAAGAACATTTTGAAGATATTAATTTTCACAAGAAGAGAAGAAAGTGAAAACAAAGAAACTTAGATGTTTTTATAAAGGAATAAGCATATCTGTTTTTAATTACATTGTTGATTTATATTTTTTGATTGAACCTTATATAACGACCACCTGAACTTAAGACCACTATTAATTGGCCCCATAGATGGTCATTATAGATAGGTTTTACTGTGTACGTCTTGTCATCATCAAGCATTGTGTGAACAGCATATTAAAGGGAATATGTCTACAAAGGTAATGGAGTGTAAAGAAACTAGATGAGTGGATAAGAGCCATTTTCTACCTATTGTGTGCTGAAAAATAACTGTTGCATCTTAAATTTATATTACTGTTCTTCATAGTTGTTTATCTATATTTATATAATCATTATCATTTAAAAACGACCTTCAAGGGACCATGAAAAAATCGGTTGTCGTTATAACCGATATTGCTTTTTATCTGGTCCTTACACTTCATCTCAATGTCAGTATGTAATCATTTGATTTGAAACTGTCGGATTTGAAGGCATTCTTAATTTTCTCGTGATGCTCCCGAATTGATGAAATCTTTTGAGTCAGTTTTCTAACTCAAAAACTTTTTACGCTTAAGCAGAGCCAAAAAGTCTATTAAAATCCACTAAATATAGCAGAATATCTGCTAAGTTGGCAACACTGACTGACTGATGACGTTTGAGCAATTTGTGACGTCAGAGTTTGAGTGTTGACGTCAGAATTTAAATAACTCTATTTGAAGTATAGCGAATCCTCCCGCTACTACTCGTAACATTTTGATGCCATAACTTTTATTTCAAATCTTAATGCTACCCAGCGCAACGTTGGAAGAAGCCAAGCGCGCTTCGCTGTGAGAGCTCTCCGCGTGGTCGCAACTTGCTATTTGAGGGGATCTGCCTGTTGCTGACAAAAAAGACCTAAACATTGATCATAATTGAATGTTTTCAGTCATTTTTTGTCAACAGATGCACGTTCTGTGCTTCTTTACTTGCATAAGTAACTCATTCCCTCAAATTGTTTCACCCACTTTTGATGTTTTGACGGTGAGGTGCTTCTTTTGCAATTTTGATCCAGAAATGTCTCTGAACAATGATTACCAATGAGGAATTTAACAAAAAACTTGCGCTGATGCTTCCATTTGAATGCTTTTAATGAGCATTTCGGAAATGGACTTTTCAGTGTTGCCAAATGAAACTTGGAGAGCTAACTTTTCATGTTTTTTCAGTTTTAGTGAAATATCAGGTTGTTGCAAAAGTTTTTTCCGGACTTTTATTCCAACACAAAAACGATTGAACTTGAATGACAGATTCAGCTCATGGAGATGCCGGGCAATGGTTGAAAAGTAAACCTTGAACTGTTCTGCGAGTTCCCTCGTTGTTACATTGTGATCTTCATCAATTGCTTGGCGTAGATCACCATCTGAAATCATGATTGGCTGACCAGAGAGGTGCATCTTGAAGAGTGCTATCTCCGCGTCTGAACCGGCGATACCATTCTGCTGTTGTACGTAAACTAACAGTGCCTTCACCTAAACGTTGGCAAATGTTTCGATGACATTGCGCAGCACTGATCTTTCCAGAATACTCGTAGAAGATTATTGCTCGAATATGCTCACATGAAAGATCCATTTTAGACCGTTGATGGCACTCACAGATGTATAGTCAGAAAGTTGATTCTTGGATGTAATATAGCAAAGATATTCAGGAATCGAATGCAATAATTTGTTTGAAAACGTATGAACACCCCACTCGGAAAATGAGCCCTTCTTGGGCACGGGTTCTAGAACCAGAAGAAACTTTTGCAACAACCTGATAAATCCATTATTGCAGTCGTTCGTATGATTTCTTTTTGTAACCTTTGTATTCAAAGGATCTAATGGTAAATTACTATTAATAATTCAAAAGTAATTTTAATTTACAGTATTAACCGCTTATAGTGAAATTCAAGGGAACCGGGTTTTTTTTCTCATTATATCTGGATTTTGTTATATCCGAAATGTAATAAAAATGTATAGTCTTCAAATGTTATTGATGCTAACTTCTCTCTGTATAGTCCATGGCTCTTGATCACCTTCAATTCTTCAAATCCCTCAAATTCTTTCTTTTCAGTTCCCCCCTCAATTTCGTTACTTCCACTGCAAAACCTCTGCTTTCTATGGATAATATAATTGTTTTAAGTATGAATGAACGCTTATAGGACCGACTTAGAGTGACAAATCACTATAACCGGATTTCTTTCAAAAACGTGTAAAAAATGCATAGAAAATAGACTGATGGGTTGGGACCAAATTTTTTTTCGCTGTATGCGGGTGTTCACGCTAACAGTGTTCATTATAAGTGGGTAATACTGTATTAGAAGCTTTAGCTATTTACGAGAATTTATACTGGACCGATCTCTGTACATTTATCTGTCTTATATTTGTACGACAACTAGAAAACACATTAATTTTTCAAATTGGTTTCTACAGCATAATCATCAAGGAGGTCTTAGCGTGGCACTATCAACTGAGATCATCTACATTTTTGTAGATTCCTTCAAGTCAATTGCACGTTAGCAGTAACCGTTTAAAATATGGCATGTGATACATCAATCAGTCCATATGGTCAGTCATAAATGAGTCAATTTATTATTTTTTATTTATCATTTAAGCATTTTTGATGTTGGAGCATGTGCCCATTGCAGTTGCTTTGTTGAGGCACGTGCTCATTTCGAATTTAATAAAAGATGGTGCCACAGCTAAAACTCCTTCTTGGAACGATTACAAAATTTTATTCTCACTGTCAGTGCAGCTAAATGAAATTTATATTGTTTTTAATGCTTAATGTCAGGATCTTTCCTTTTCAGCAGAAGTTCTGGTTTTTAGTTTCATTTCACTTTTCCTAACAACATTAACTTCCTTTAAAATGTTATGTAATGTACCTTTTTTTGTATCTAACATGTAATTATTTAAATTAACCTTTCCGTCTAATTTCTGTCCTGTTGATAAGTGTTTTCTTGTTAACTATTTCTTGCATCCTTACTACTGACAGCCTGACAAGCACAGTGATGTTGCCCGTGCTCGATCCATGGGCCTTTATCCCTTTTCTAACTTTTCATCTCAAATTGTAACCTCTCAACAAGTGAGTCCTTGTTCTTGTTTGTACATAAATTTGGATTTAAACTAAGATTGTCTTTGTTTCTAATCTGTTTGTTTTTTAACTTCTTTAACCTTTTCCTAATCTTTGTTTCTCTGTGTGTGCTTTAAAATAAACTAATAAATCTTTCCTTATTTAACAGTTTTTGAACAGTTAATTAATAAATGATGTAAGTGTAATGTAGCCAAATTTGTAATTTTTAATACTGGGGTTCATGGGGGAATCTCATATTTATCAGTCTTGAATGTACTGTATACATAAGAGTATCAGTAAATTTGTAATCACATGAAGTTAGGTCAGGTGACTGTGGAGGCCACGGTAGAAGAGGAGGGTCGTCTCGAGAAGCACGTCCATGTTTTCGTTTTGACTACCCTCCACCAGCTAAATTTACAATATGCTATGATGACTATTATCAATTCATCTTTGAGAAATTCTCCATCCACTGATATGTTTGCCATGGTTCTATCAACTTCTGAAACCTTAGAGGGACTGGTACAGTAGAGCCCTGACAATTCGAGGTAATTAGGGCAGTTTGTACCTCGAATTTAGAAAAACTCGGACTACATGGAACAATTTACATTTTGATGGTTTAAGCTACAATAAAACACAAAAAATTGTGTTTTTCTTCTGCAAGACTGAGCGAACCATTCCTCCACAGGATCTAGCCCTCTGAACTTCGCAGTTATCGTCTTGATAGTAGACTTTGTCCAGGTCATTGACATCCTTGACGTGATGCACAAAAGGCACCAATTGTCCATCCAAAATATCATGATAGTGATGCTGGTTAGCCTGATGCTAATTTCAAGGAGAGGTCTCTGTTCACTGTACTGAAAATTGCCCACAGCATGAATCACAGGGCCACCACCCACCTTCACTACCTATGGACACAATCAGAGTGAAACGTTTCATTGTTCTTCTATGCACATGAAGTCGAGTGTCATTCGAATAAAGACAAAACTTTGATTCATTCAATCAAATGGCGTGTTTCCAGTCATCTACAGTCCAAATCTAATATCGCTTGCATCACTTTCTTGTGAGCTGGAGTGAGCATCAGATGCTTGCGAGATAACCGGTTCCAGCTGTCCATTTTATGCTAAGGTTCTTTTACAAACTTGTCTCTGTGCACCATTATTGACTTCCTGCATGGTTTGAAAAGGGTTGGCTATGACGAGACATGATATTCGTCTTTGGTACCTTTCAGTCGGTAGTGACTTCAGACCACAGTTTTGATGGTTGTTGCCACCTGACATGTCTGTGCACCATTTCTTGAACTCACGGACGACTGTGCACTTTGATACTCTGTCAAAGGTAGCTACTTCTTGCATGGGATGTCCTTTTGCCCACCCAAATGCTATGACCCCTGTTTGCCATTGAGATACATCTGTTACAACCCATTTTTTGTACCCAAATTCAACACAGAATAACACAAACTGTTGTTAACAATGCTTGTATGTTGCTTAGCTGCTACTATCTCACAATGAAATGTGTTCATGCACATTGATTTGTATATTCAAACTACTTTACATAGAAGCTTCGTAGAACTCTCAAAATAACTTAAAAGAAAGTTAAATAAAATTGAAAGAATTAAATATTAAGCAATTGTATGCACTAAATATCGATCGGCCTCGGTGGCTCAGGGGTTGCGTGGTCGCCTCTGATGCCCGAAAATGCGAGTTCTGGTTAATTTGTTGTCTGGTATGCTTTTTCAGATAAAAATTATCATTTACAAGAAAGAATAGTCTCTACAAACAGCCTTTATTGTAATAGTCTAAGAACTTAGTTTTCCAGACACTCTAAAACAGTCCTGTTTCATGAAAGAAAATCTTGGTGTTTTTGCCACATTTGTTCTCTTGCTCATGGTAGTTCTATTTGAAAGCTAGCTGCATGAAATATATGAGGCACACTTTTACTTTCAGCTATCTCAGCATTTCCCAAACTGGTTAGTGACCCAATATTAGTCCACAGAAAATATTAATGAAATTAAAAATAAAATCATCATTTTGGCCTAAATTTGTGAAAAACTGCGCTTATTTATTTGTTTTATCGTCATTATTATGAAGTGTAATTCATAATAGATTAGGCCACACAAAATTAATGCAGTAAATACTGGTCCCCAATTAGAAAGAGTTTCAGAAACTCTGAGCTATCTCATTTGATTATCTAATTATACGAGAGTAGAAACTCGATTATCCAAACTACTTATAATTATGTTTAGGCGTGGTTCATATAATCAAAAATCCGAATAAGCAATGATATGCAATAAGATAAAAAAAAGTTTTATAAGAATACAGAAAAGTTTTATTGAAAAAATGGGAATGTGGCCACCTGGATGATGCAAAAACTCTGGATGCTCTGGGTGAAGGCCTATGTGTTCGTTTCCGAAATTCAATTTTTTTTTTCTTTTCTTTAATGAAATCAACTTAAAAACTCATGAATCGAAAAACTATGTTGAAATTTTGAAAAAAAAATTCCGTCTGACTAATTTTGTGCAGCTAACTCCTCTGAAACGGCAAATAGCAGAACTGAATAAAAATTACATATACTTAGAGGGTACCTTAAATTGTGCCCTGGCATATTTTTTAGGTTAATTGGGTAAGCCTTTTTAGAGATATTAATTTTTTTCTAAAAATTAAAAAATGGCTATAAGCATTAAAACCAGCAGCGAACCAAACAATAAAATAAACATGTATGGATTCCACTCATTTAGGCAATTTTTTTTTTTTTTTGTAAATGACTTCTTTGGCTTTGATGAGTTAACTCTCCCCCCCCCCTCCCAACAGAATTCTTTTTTTCTTTTTAAATTAATTCTTATTTAGATGGATCCTTTAACTATGCATTGACGTATTTTTCATGGAAATGGGCTAAACGTTTTTAAAGAGATTAATTTTTTTATAAAAATGAAGAAATGGCAGAAGCATTCATTTCAACAACAGAATGTTTTAGGGACCCAACAGAAAAAAAAAATCTTTTTTGAATCAGTTTCGTGACCTGTTGGTATGCCTGTGTGAATGTATCATTCTGCCATTACAATTTAGTTTATTTGGGTTACACTTCACTGCCCTAAGTTAACCCTTGAAGTTATCTCACAGTATTCCGTGATATCTTACTTCTATCAGATTTTCAAAGGCTCAAGACAATTGAGTGGACAAGAAGACACCAACACCCGGACAACTGCCACCCAGACAACCAACACCCAGACAACTGTCATTCGGGCAACTACCACATAGGACAATTGCCACCTAGAACAAGAAAAAAAAAAGATTTAGTTAAAAAGATTCAGTTTTATTCTTTTTTGAATAGCCTATGAAACTAATTGTTGGGTCACAATATATGACTCCAGATAACAAATGTCTGGATAATCGAGTTTCTACTGTTTCACAGGGTTCTCTCCAGGCTCTTTTGAAGGGGTGTGCCGCCCAGCTGAATACACGAAAAGCTGTAATGTTTGTTTGTTTTTAATTGTTGCTCACCCGGCTATTTTATCTTTCTACCCACCTGATAAAATTTTCTGGGGAGAACACTGGTATACATGTAGCTTTTGTTGTAAGAGTAACTTTACCAAGAGGTATGATTAATTTTCAAAGAAGATCATAAACTTCTAATTATCCAGTTCAACTTGCTATTATCATGTGTTGCAGTAACATTCCAATGTTTTAAACATAAAGTGAAACAGAAAGAACTAATTCTCCTGCTCATCAAAATTTCGAATGATATAGTCATGATCAAATTTTATGGGTTATTAATAATGAGAAGAATGGAAATCATATGTTAATGATGAAAAAGAAAGCAAGGTGTTCGTGTATTCATTAATGACAAGAACTTAAATTTTCAGATAGTTTTCCTTGTTTCATCATGAAAGATTCCCTCTAAAACTCAAGGGATAGAGCGCTTATGTTGAAATGGGACACTGACCTCATTAATTGTTTTTCAGTTATTGTAGATTTTGTTCTGGAATCAAATAATGATAGATATCCATGAAATTTATGAAGGACAACTTCTTCATTGATCACTTTTTGCATCACAATTTTTCATTTTAAATTGCCGTAAATTACAGCCTACAGTTAGGATATTATAAAACTATATGATGTCCTCCATTAGTGAGCATAATTAGTAATATTATTCCAGTATTATTTCAATAACAGCATAATCTGTTAACTTGTTATTGAACAGTCTCTTCCGTCGGTATGGTATAATAAAACCTTAAAATGATCTTCATTCTTGAAATTATGAACATGTATTTCTTTGCCGGACCACCATCTAGATGTATAGGTTTATGTTTACGTCCATCTGAACTCAAAAATTTTTGGCCTACCTATGTGTTTGTTTCTGAAAATCAATTTTTTTTTTTTCTGAAATCGAAAAGATATGTTGAAATTTTGAAATGTGACCAATTTTGTGCAGCTAACTCCTCCGAAACGGCAGATAGCAGAACCAAATAAAGATTACACTTACTTAGAGAGTACCTTAAATTGTGCCTTGGTGTATTTTTTTTTTTTTTTGTCAATTGGGTAAGCCTTTTTTAGAGATATTAATTTTTTTTCTAAAAATTATAAAATGTCTGTAGCGTTCAAACCAACAAACCAAACTTAATAAACTCGACGTGTACGGACTCCACTCATTGAGGCATTTTTTTTTTTAAATGACGTGTTTGGCTCTGATGAGCTGTTTTGGAGTTATTAATGACACCGAGAGAGTTTTTTTTTTTTTTAAGTAAAAAAATGAATTCCCACTTAAACTATTTTTCATGGAAATGGGTTAAGTCTGTTTTATAAAAACGAAGAAATGGCAGAAGCATTCATTTCATCAACTCAAATACAATTAAAATGACATGAAAAGAAACTGTTTGGCTGTGAAGAGCCATTTTTGAGTAATTAAGGTTTTAAGGACCCCTAACCCCTTCCCCCTCCCAATAGAAAAAAAAATTCTTTTTAGAATCAGTTTCATGGCCTAGTGGTAGGCCTGTGCGAATGTACCATTCCGCTATTAAAATTTATTTTTCCATTGAAATTGACTTAAAAACTCGTGATTTCAAAAATTGTATCTGAACATCAATTTTGTGCAGCTAACTCTTTTGACACTGCAAACAAATGAAATACCGGTAGTTTATCCTTAAACTCTGCCGTGATGGATTTTTTTTGACAGTTGGTTAAGCTTTTAAGAGATACATGTATTTTTTTTTTTTCTGAAACTAAAGAAACAGCTTTAGCATTCATACCAAAGAACCATTTCCTTAGCAAAGTAAGAGATTAATTAATTGCATTTGAATTTTTTAAATGCAGATAAGTTAGGATAAGTGGTTCTTACTAAAGATCTCCCTAAATAATTTTTATACAGAAAGAAAAAAGAAGAGAAGAATTTGTTAACAATAACCATAAAAAAAATCTTGATTCTTACAATTTTTAAAAATTTACTTTCCCTTATGATCATTTTAGACTAGACACATACTATCTTTCATTGCAGTTGCTTGTCCTTTGGTCGTGGTTACCAGCACGCATTACCATGTACGATCCAAAACTTATATATACAACAGAAGAGCATGGGTGCAGCCTTACAACGTTTTATTCACGTGTGGAGGACTGGGAACCCACTGTACTTGTCATCAAGACAACAACGAATGAAGTAAGAATGCATTTTAAAAAAGAAAGCAAATTAATTTATGTTAAAATTATGGCCAACTTGGTGGTCGAGAGTGCTAAAGTGCAGGTCTTGTTGCTTTTGAGACCAGTGAGTCATAAGTTCGAATCCTGCTGAGGGCATGGATGTTTGTGTTTGTCTTTTTACTAACAAGCTTGGAAGACAAGCAAAGCCTCAGTAGGCTGATGCCTTTCTAAGTTAAATTTCAAGTAGATCCAATGGTTATTTAACATCCTCGACACAGAAAAAGGTAAAAGAGGAATAGAAAAGATGGATAGGAGTAACTACTGGTCACACTCTCCTAATCAGAGCTGTAATCAGCTCCTGAGGGATGTACGGTACTTAACGAAGTGGTCACTCAACATATATGCTCCAAAACGTGTTTTTAACTTTTATAAATCCTTATAATACTATAATTTTTTTATTTTTTTTTTTATTTATTTTTATTTTTATTTATTTTTATTTTTATTTTTTTTTTACAAATTGCATAAACAATTTTGTTCTAATATTCTAGATATTCGGGGCATACTGTTCAACGAGCTGGAAACAACGCAACACAAAAGATGAATTGGGCCAACGCTATACCTATTTTGGAACGGGAGAGTCCTTTGTCTTTACATTAAGCCCTTTAAGCAAAAAATATTCTTGGGTCGCTTTGCAACAGCAACAAGCGGGCGATTCATCAAGTGTGCATCACTCTGCTGAATTGTTTATGGCTGGTGATTCTCATATGTTGACAATTGGAGGAGGGTAAGGAATAACAATTATAGTGCCATGGAAGAAAAAGGAAACAGACATATGCATAATATACAGTGGAAACCTGTTAGTACGTTTTTCTTGGTTAAAAAAGCATTATCAGAGCTAAAAAAAACATACTGTATTTATTCTACTATAATGCATGTCTTGTATAACGCGATTCCACTTTAGAGCCCACCCCCCAAAAAAGTAAAAATTTTATCCTCTTGTATAATGCGATCCACATTTTTGACTTGTCGCGAGAAATAATTCAGTTATGGAATAACATTATTGAATATGGTGCGACTAATAAAGATTTTACAATAAAAATCAAAAACAGTTTTAACATACTTAGAACGAATTTCTTAGATTTCTCTAATGCAGGCATGTTGGTAATGTTTTTTTTTTTCCCACCACCTTTTTTCCCCATGCTTCCATGCAAACCTGACGCTTCTTGATTGGTTGAAGCAGTTGCGAATCTGCAAATTTCAGAACCGCGTGGAAATCGCTAACTGAAATCCTTGCATTGCAGTCTCCGCGTCCGCCTATTTTCCACCCGCAAACTGCAGTTGTGAAATGGGCTTTAACGGGGGTTCAACTGCATGTACTTATCGATTGTGGATGACTGGTTTATTCAGAGTTCCTGCAACATGGCCTCCACCTCACTGATTTATTCCAGGAGAAACTGTAAACCATTTAACTTAACAATGTTTTTAACTATTTAAAGCCATGAGATAGTAAATGATACGATTAAAAAAAAAAAAAGGTGAGACCAGCAGATAACAGAAGTATTAAATTTAACTTGACGATCAATCACTAATCGACCTGTGCCAGAATCATTTCGGTTTAGGTTTAGCTGCGATTTCACTTAAGAAAATACCAGGAATAACTAATGCTCCGTTTCTTGTCTGTTTCTAATTGGATGAAACGGTTTTAATCATTTACGCATGCACCAGTTTCCTTTTTCTTTCGTGCCAGGGACTATAAATTCTGATTGCACTTAAACGTAAATTAATATAATATTTCTTACCTTTTTTTTCAGTGGGGGTCAGGCAATTTTTTTAGATGAAGACATTCGTTTTGGACGGACTGAAACGTGCCAAACTTTCAATAATTCTCCATTAAGTTCAAAGCATGATTTTGAATGCAAAGTCGTAGAAGTGTTTGGATTTGCCTGATTTTTTGTGGTCATTATAGGTTTAAGTGGTTGAACTAGAACTACGTTTCATTTCCTATTAAGTAGAATGAAGGGATGTCAAGAAGAAAGGATCATTGAATTACTACTGTGCTTCACCCTGCACTTCTTGTTCCTGCTTGTGCCGAACCCCTTCATCGATGTTTGATTTTACTCAGATTATGGGTGTAATTGACTCTATATTTGATATTTAAAAGGAATATTAGATAGATTTATATTTTTAGCACAAGTTGTAAATAAGATGTATTGAGCTGTGCTTTATACAGAGAAAATATTATTTGTATTTTTTATGTTTCTTTACATCTTGTAAATTTTAACTTTCCTTTCCCTTCCCATCCCTTGTTAGACATTTTTTGGATTTTTTCGAGACCGTTTGCGGAAAAAGAAATTTTAGCTCAATTTAGACAATCCCTGATGTTACGAACCAATTCAAAAAGACGCGTCATCATCCCCGTTTATTTTTATAGTGTCTATATAACAAATCAAGTGCATTATTAGCATAAAAGAAATCGAGATAAAGATTTTAAATTAATAATTTTTCATGCCAGTGTATTAAAAAGATCCCATTGCTTTTGAAAGAAAAATAGTCAAATACTCATCTTTAAGTCGTCATTTGCCAATAGCATCTAGTCTTTTTTAATATTAACGTTTCTTTGTATCGATGTTGCATTCATATGATATTTCACCTGCTTGTCAGGAATAATATTAATAATCATAATGTTGGCATTGCTGTTGCCACCAGGTGAAGTAATAACAAGGAAAAAAATAAAAACACTTAGTGCAATTACCACGAGGGAAAAAAAAAAAGAGTTTTATTATTAATAATATAAAGACAGATTAATAATAATGATGATAATAATAATAATCTCAAGGTGAAGTGCCATTACAAGTGGCAAGAGCTTGAATGTCATTTGGGTCCAAACGAGGAAGTCTTCAGTGTTAAAAGTCGATAATTCATTTCTTTTATTAGTTGATTAGGTAAAAAAAAAAAAAAAATTCTAAAATTATGTTTCAAACTATTGTAATTTTAATTTGCTCAATGACTTAAAAAAAAAAATTACAACATTGAAGTAGTTCCATTTCTCATTCTGGAACAGTGATAATGCTCAGTTCCTTCAAAGAGTGTGATGATTGAATTAATTATCTTCTATTATGTCTTTGGTTTTGCCAAATATAATTAATCAAGATAATGTTTGTCTGTTTTAGTGTTTGCATTTCTTTATGGAAATAGCTTTATATATATTTTGATTTTAGTGTATGTATAACTTGCAAAAGGTATTGTATATATATGATTTATTATTTTATCTTTTATTTTTTGTACCTCATGTGCTCTTACATTGTTATTTATGTAGAACTGTTAAATTAAAAATGTAAAGTGCTTGGAGTTTTGTTTTTGATTTTATTTTTAACTAGCGGAATCCATGGAATTTACTTAACGTATTTATTCTACAATAATGCGCTTCTTGTATAATGCGATTCCATTTCTAGAGCCCAAAAAACAGTAAAAATGCGATCCTCTTGTATAATGTTATCCCCATTTTTGACTCGTCACAAGAAAAACATGCAAAATATAAAAACCTTTTCATTTTTTACATTTAAATATGCATAATCTGGAACTTTACTATCCACAATCCTGACAAAGAATCATTGGTAATATTTGACTAGTGGGTCTGTGGGTTTCAAAATTTTGAGTTTTAGTAAGTAAAGTCCAAAAGGTTACCGACCACTGATCTAGAGTTTCTGTTGCAAAGTGCCTTAATTTTTGATAAATGCTAAATGTTTGCACACTGCTCCACCTTCGTGGCTTCCACTGAACTGTCGTGAATAAACTATGTGCCACATGATGACGCCACAGATTATCGATTAGACATATACGACAGAGGGTGTGAGCGGTTGGGCCTGGTATGCCACCGATCCTGGTGAAGAAGAGGGAAACTGTTTCGTTGTCATGGAACTACGTTTTGCCTGCTTTCACGTTATTTTTTTGTGAAACTTTTTACATTTTGCGCTTGCACATCTCTCAATAGTTTTAAATAAAATGGTTTGGTTTTTTTTAATAAAATATATTGTCTCTATATATATATTTTTTTTTTCCTCTGTATTTTATCAATGAAATGTGAATGAAATATTAAGTCAAGATTGATTAAAATACATGGCAAAGGTTTAAAATACGTTCTACTAGGTTCTACTTATCATTTTTTTTTTTTACTTTCATTTTGTTTTTTCCAATTAATTTTAGAACTCAAATACACTTTTTCCATTGCAGAGTACACATTATCAAGTAATTCCCCTCTTTTTCACTTGAGGGCGTGACCGTCAAAGTGCACCCAATCATCCCATGTTAAAAAGGGCTTATGTCGCATCTGTCTACTTGGTAATCTGTGATGATGCTTTCCAAGGCTCAAATTACACGTAAACAGTCTGTACAGCAGCGGTGCATGGTGGCAAATCTTAGAATCTATTGACTCTAGCAATATCTTTTATTGTCAGAATAAATCTTTACATAAAGGTATAGGAGAATTAACTCTCCTCAGAAGTAATAAAAAAGAAGTATAACAGGAAATAAAATGCTCGATGACTAAATGCATTGGGTTGTATGTTCGAATTTATTATGAGCATGTATTTAATTTGTGTGAATTCACAGGAAAGAATTCCATTAACTAAATAAATTAATTAAAACAATAAAAATATTTTTAAAATGCATTACAAAAAATCTGATTTATTCAATTTTATATATATATACTTTACGGTACTTACTTTTCAAATCCGCTTATCCGTTAGAGTCGCGGGGGCAGCCCTATGGAGGATCTCCAACGATCACGATCATCCACCATCAGGCGCATGTCCTCTCTGGTAATACAAAAGCGACTCAAGCCCAGATTCTCCTTGTAGTCTAGCTGCCTGGCTCTAGGCCGACTCTTACCCCCTCCCCAGCTTGTAAAGTAACAACTGCCTAGAAAGACCAGTTTGTAGCATCTGTATTACGTGGCCATACCAGCGCAAATGAGATCTCTCAATGCCGAAAAGTAGCGGCTTAAAGATCCCCTTATTGTGCTGCTGTGCACTCTTATCTAGTAGGGGTAACACCTGCCGCACCTCTCAGAATCTCATTTCGGCTGCTTGTAACCATGATCGCACTCTTTCGGTCATTACCCAAGATTCATGACTATAGGTGAAAATGGGGACAAAGATAGATTTGAAAACGGAGAGCTCTGCTTTGTTTCCCAGCTCACGTTTCGTTAACACGGATTGCCACAGTTCACATCTGACACAGCTTGCTGCACTGATCCGAGCATCCAGTTCTTTATCCTGTGGCCCATCACTCGTGAATGCAATCCTGAACTACTTGAACTTCTCCACCTGTCTCAATGGGGCTCCCCTAATATAAAGTTGATTTTTGGTGCCTTTTTAGTCTAATCTTTTGCTGATTTTACACAATACAAGACTGATCGAATAAAAATTTGTTAAAATTGTAAAAATTGAACCATTTCACTGTTTCTATTTAAACTCTTACAAATTCTGTGTATGAGATAAATAAAATCTGTTATCTATCCGCTAACACTGATAGTTGCATCAGGATCCTTACTAATGTCACTTTTAAGAAATAGCATCTTCTCATGAAATCTGATGTGATAATCTCAATCATGTGAGCAGATTTTTTCTTAGTTTTATTTCCTAAAAAGTCGGAGAATTTTCCGTAAATTTTCGTTAAGTACACAATTCATAATTTTCTGAATTATTTTATAACAAACATTTATTAATTTGTAATTATGTTCAAAAATGAGTAAAATAGAAAACTAAGGACAAATTCTTTTCTCATTATGAAATTCTCAAGTCTTTAATATCCCTTCTCTTAATTTTCTTATCTACCTAAAAAAAAAAAAAAATAAAAACGAACTTTTGTATACTCCAACATTCGAAGAACTCTTTTCTAAATTCAAACGTCAAAACGCAGTCACTACTAGAAATCTGCAAAACGCTTAATCACCTAACTTTACATTGTTATCATCATCAGTTTGCGTCATCAATTTCTAACTGACACTTTAAAACAACACCTGAAGATAAGATTTATCTGAAAAATGATCTAAATAACCTTCATTTACATATTCTGATTAATATATTGATTAACATTTCCCAGTTTAAGCATCAATCGATTCATCTTTTCAATAAATCACCATAATTACAGCATTCCAATTTTATGACGAATTAGATATATGACAGCAATCTATTATAATTGGCAAGGCTGTTTAATAAAAGGTTATTGGATTAACTTGTAGTAAAGATGACTTAAAACAAAGTTGCAGAATTTTTAATTATAAGCTACTCAATTTACTTCAGCTCTTCTAAGGTTACTTATTCTATAAAATAAGGAATATCCATTTTGGATAATTGAAGATAAAGTATAGAAAATAATGGAATTCTTTAAAAATCAAACGCTCCTTTTAAAAACGAGGCTGCAACTAAGACTGCTTTCGATGTCATGTTGGAGCAAAGCGTTTTCTTGAAGAATTTTAGAGATTGATTTCATAAGCATTAATAAATTATACTTCCTGCATAGTCACCATAAAGGCGTTTCCAGATGAAACCGCATGGAGGTATCTACTTTGATCACCCTTCAAGCTCTACAGCCTCTTAGATCACAGTGCGGTGCTGATATTTAAACTTGGTGTTTAATCTTGAGCTAACCCTTTTAGTTTAAACTCGTCGTTTCTAGTCTCAGCTTTTGCTTTTGTTAACTTTCAAATATCTGTTTTAATATGAAACCGGAATCAATAAAGAAATGCCTTGTAACTGTAGATGCTGATAGCATATGCCAACTGGAGTGGAAACTGCGCACGGTACTGCCCACTGGTCCACTCACCACTGCTCAGTTGCAGCAGTGTGCTGGCGAAGCCGATACAGGACCGAGCGAAGAGACTGCTTCCTCTACCGCCTTTGCACAGTTTGTAATATTCTGTTAACCCTCTGTTGGTCATGGTCTGAGGAGCAACTGGAATAAGTTCAAACAAAGCAAGAACACAAACCACAACTCCACAAAAGAGATTTTTAATCTGGAGCCATGGATGTACATTTCGAAGACAATGATGAAGAGGGCAGTGTCTTTGAAATGTACATCCGTGGCTCCAGATTAAAAATCTCTTTTGTGGAGTTGTGGTTTGTGTTCTTATTAAAAGCTTTTTATAACTTTGCTGTGTTAGTTTGTTTAGGTCAAATCTTGTAATCAATATTAAACCAACTTTCCGACAAGCTAGGGAGCTGCAATTTGACACACTTATGCAGAATCGATGACAATTTATGATAAAGAAAAAAATTTTCAAATCGGTTCATTGGTTCGTGTTCTAATGGTACTAACTCATTACTACGAATTGATTGTTGTAACAATTGGACATTTCGTTATGGCGAGAGGTAAATGTATCTATTGTTTATTGTTGCAAAATTAAGCTGTATTGTTGCCACTAAATAAAACATTATAAAAGCTTGGTTTGATAAAACCTTTTTCCTCTTATTTTGTTTGTAACTATATTTTGACCAGTTTTCGGCATTATATCATCAGTACTAAGGAATAAGTTGCTTGTGAACGCTTGGCCCGACAGTTGTCGAACCTGCCCAGAATACATGGATATAGGTTCTCCAAATGTGCTCCCCACATCCTTTACAGTCCATGTACCATCTAATGTTTTTGTCTTAGCATTACCATGCAAACTTTCAATACTTTGAGGGCCAGCCCATGGGTAACATCAGAATCTGCAGATGCTGCCAAAGTATTGTCCTTAATTGCAGCAACAAGTTTCGTATGCCTTTTTCTATCCACCAAATGCTTCAGAATCCGTGCCAATAAATAGTGGCTGTGACCCTTCATTTTCTGCAGCATATTAACCAGGAAATATTACAAAGAGACTCCATGTATCGGACTCACCGATTTTGATAAACATTCTACAATCTACAAGTAGCTTTCACCAAATTAAACACCCATGCAAAGCCATTTGACGCACTGCTCAAAATTTTCCGAGGGAAAAAACCATAAAGTTCGTTATAATTGCCTACACTTTATAAATGCCCGAATTTAGCATAGGTTTTCATCGCATTCAGGTGGTCTAGTAGTAAAATATTAGAATCTTATTTTGCAGGTATGGGTTCAAATCCAGTCTTCGATAATTTTTTTTTTCTCTTCGTAAATTTTTTTTATCATGTATGGGAATGTGTACTTTATTTATTAAATATATTTCCAATTTTCCAATTTGCTACCATCATCTTCCAATTTGGCACCTCGTTGAGCCTCTCCCAGCCATCTAGCTGCTGCCCGAGCTGCACATGGTAGTTATTCCGGATATTAACAGGTGATCACATTAATGTGACTTGACTGTTAATTATGATTGGTTCATCCCCAAGGCTGCCAAAATTTTAACCTTATTGAATGACCATGTTGCAAAAAATCCAGACGCTTGACTGAAATTTACATAGGGCACCTTTCTATACAGAAAGTATCTTTAGCTAACCTTATCTATCCTTGACAGCTATTGTTCATCATCACAGACACCAGCAATTTGCCATAGGAGCAGTGTCAGAGGGTTGTGTGACAAATGCCAGTCACTTGATAATATTCTTCAGTCAAAAGCTCATACTTTTGACAGCAAGCTTTTTCTGAGCTCCTTTTTCTTAGGGATCCTGCCATAATGTTTTCAGTATTAATTCACAGACTTGCTCATGATTTTAGGCAAGTCAAAGATCTCGCGTTTTTGACCTGAAGTACGGCATTAACCAAAATTATGTGAACACGGCCAAACAATGCCTGTACAAATATCTCTGCTTCTATCACAGCCAGAGATGGCCACAGAAATAGTGAGAGCCAAATGGTTTCAAGCCCAAGTTAACCTGTTACAATACAGGCAAGATAGTTACCTAGCAATTGTGACGAATGCATATACTAATAAATCAAATAATCCCTGAATAAATTCATTGGAAATTTTATTACTTACTTACCTTTCAAACCTGCTTATCTATTACGGCAAGAGGGCAACACCCTAAGGAGGATCTCCAGTGCTCGCATTTTTACGCTATCAAGCGCATGTTGTTAGTGGTAATACCCAAGCAACTAAAAACCAGATTCTCCATGTAATCTAGTCTACTAGTTTTAGGCTGACCTCTTACCCACTGGCTTGGAAAATAGCAACTGTATAGGAAAACCAGTTTGCTGCATCTATATTATGTGGACATACCAATGTGAGAAATAGGAGCTCAACATCTAAAGACTCTTTATTATGCTACTGTGCACCCTATCTAGTAGGTTAACACCAGCCACACCCCTCAGATATTTCAGCCACTTGCATCCAGAATCACACTCTTTCGGTCATTATCCAAGACCAACAATATGGCAGATTTGAAAACTGAGCTTGGCTTTCTTTCCTAGCTCATGTTTCATTACCACAGAGCCACAGCACCCATGTTCAAATACAGCAAACAGCGACTTCTTCCTCACTTTCACTTGAAATCCATTCCCTTCCTTTCACCATACCCAACTCTACAGTCTCTTCAAATTTAATAATCATCTTTTTCAAACCATTACTTCTCAAAGGCCCTTTTCGCAAGTCTTTCGAGCGTCGAAATTGTCAGTGTTGCAGAGCCATTAATGCAGTTCTGAAGAAACAACTTGACTAGTAAAGCTTGATCTTTCTCCCACAAAAAATGACAAAGTGTAATTTTACGGCTGATTAATGGCATTTTAAAACATATCAAAGTCTTCCTAATTGGCTTAGTGCCCTTTCTTGCATGATAAGCACCACCTAGTGGTCAAAAATTTGAACTAAATTATTTTATTGCAAAAAATCTCTTCCACATGATCTACGAGGGTTGGTTGAAAAGTAATTCCTCCATTACTGTAACTTTATTTGTTAACTGATTTTCAAAATTCTGTTTTTACCTGATACTTACATTTGTTCTCTATGTAATGAACTACTCACTTTTTGACACAGTCCCCATCCCTTTCCTCGCATTGTGCCAACACGTGACTAGTTGGGTGAACCCGTCGGAGAGGAATTCTGGGGTTGTCGACACGAGAATAAAATTCACATAGTGCAAAGTCTTTCATCTTTGAACTATAGGCGCTGCAACGTCTCTGGTGTGCGGTGATCGTGAGCGGGTGGGCGTTATCGTGCTGCAGAAGAGGGTCCAAATCTGCCATTCAATCGTGGTGTCGACAACAACCCTGGAATTCTTCTCCGACAGTTTCACCAGACTAGTCGCGCATTGCGCAATGTTGAAGAGTGAATAGTGCATTACATAGAGGACAAATGTTATGTATCAGATACAAAAAGAATTTTGAAAATAGGTTAACAAATTAAAAAATTACAGCCATGGAGGCATCATTTTTCAACCAACCCCACGTATATAACTTATATTCCAAATCTCTTCAAAAACCAGATCAGCAGAAGGGGCTCTAGAGGGGTCTGAATAGTGAAATTTAAATTATAACCACCCTGTATAAGACGAATAGTAAAATGAATCTTCAATCTTCTTTTGATTAGCCCTCGTAGTAAGATAAAAATTTCTATAGTCACCACTTTCCTGTCTTAAACTGTCTATCTGTAGACTTCCCAGCCCTAAGGTCAGCTCTGGTAACCAGGTGGCATGACGAGAGAATTTGAATTGATTGTAAATCCAGGATCTTGTGTTTATTGCAAGAAAGCTAGAGTTTAGGGGAATTTCAATAATTATTTTGCAGTGTTTGTAATTGAAAAAATTTTGAAATGTTTAAATGATAATCAAGTCAGACCAAAGTCAGGCAAAGTTAGGGTAGAAAGACTACTAGGTGTGCAACTAAATTTCCAGAGTTTTTGGATCAATGACAAAGGGAAAATGTCAAGAGAAATGCAACAAATGGTTTATTCAAAGTATCATCCCTTGCCAGCTATACATTTTTGCCATCTCTCCAACTATACATGAATACTGCAACGATAAAACCATTCATCCAACCAATTTCGAACTTCTTCGAAAGCGGGCAAGTGCAGCCCAGCCAAGCCATGCGCCATCGACTGAAACAAGTGATAATCAGAAGGTGCCAGGTCTGGCTAACACAGCGGGTGCAGTAGTAGATCCCATTTCAGCGTTTTGACGGTCTCCTGAATGATGCAAGCACGTTGGCGCAGAGCACTGGCGTGCGGCAAGATCCCTCCTTTGTGTCTTGTGTCCCATTCTGGCAGTTTTTCGAGCAATGCATAGTTCGGATTGATCACTTGTTGTCGGTAGCAATGCCCATTGACAGTTTCACCCGGTTTCATCCAATAATGCTTGTAGATCGGCATCCTCAATTGTTTTTGGTCTTTCGGAGCACTCCTTGTCTGCAGTGTGAAAATTGCCACTTCTGAAGCGTTTAAACCAATCTTCACAGGTAGTTTTCGATGGTGCATGTTCGCCGTAGGCCTCCCCAAGCAAACGACGTGCTTCAGCTGCATTTTTTTTTTCAGATTAAAGCAGAAAAGCAAAGCCTCCCGCAAATACTGTTTGTTTGGCACAAAAGCTGACATCTTCGTTGTTGGAAAAATATTTTTGTGATGCGATATGTGTTGGCATTATAACTGGTTACTGGTAACGTATCAATGCTATGAAGAAACAACTTCTGGCATGTATGTCGACTACAGTGACATTAGCGCCATCCATGTGTGAAACCCGGAAACTTAGTTGCACACCTGGTACATGTATAATCATAAGAAAAATATTCATAAACATTGCAGTTCAATAAAAAAAAAAAAAAATGACCATTCACAAGGACTTAATTTAAATAAAACCTGTTTAATTTTTTTAATCCATTTATTTCCTAAAAATCACGTTTTTTTTTTTTCCTGTTTAATCTCAGTAAGTCATTGATTCAAATTCCGTGGCCATGTTCACGATAGTTTTATACACTCTGATATTTTTCTAAGCAGCTCTATTAAAGTCGATAATCATTTTTAATTACATGTAATTCATACATCCAACAAAATATACAATTTAATACATTTATAAACATAATGGATGGGAGGAATCCGCTTTAGAATAAAATGCTATATACAAAAATTTTTAACTTCCTGATGAAGATGCTATTGAATCATGTAGAGAACAAAAACGGGAGAACAATCAACATAATTGTTCGGGGTTGGGGTTGGGGTTTGGGTTTTTCTTTTTTTTTTTTTTTTTTTTTTGCGTTTTTTTTTTTTTTAAATTTTTTATTTTTGTATTGTTTTTTTTTTTTTTTTTTTTTTTTTTTATTTATTTTCTGAAATTAATTCCATGTGCTTAATACTTCGCTGGCGAAAGTATCGTGCTCTAGCTTGCCACTTAAGACTTTCAGCTGGAGCATTCATAGGTGCCAGGAAGAAAGAAGCAAAAAACATAAAGCACCTGTAAATACAAAATGTACCTAAATGTTAGTGCTTCAAATAAACAATTTCATAGATAGAGAGAGAGAGAGAGAGAGAGAGAGAGAGAGAGAGAGAGAGAGAGAGCAAATTTGCTATTCAATTTCCTCTCCTCTTTTGATGATTTTACAGGGTGTCCCAGAACTTTGTGCAGAAACTTGGAGGGGAGGTAGAGAACATCGTTAGGAACCATAATTACATAGGAAAGCATGGGCAGAAATCGATAGATGGTGCAATATGCGAGCTCTCAAGTATCTCGCCTTTCTTCAGGAGGTTCTTCTGGAAATGCTTAACGATGTCCCCATAAATGTTCGACCCGGAATGTGATTTCAACATGATGGGGCACCATCTCATTATGCAAGGTGCATATGTGACCATTTAGACCGGACATTTGGAAACAATTGGATTGCATGGCTCCCCAGATCACCGGATTTATCTCCTCTTGATTATTTTCTCTGTGGTGCCATGAAGAGCATTGTGTACGATACGCCAGTAAATTCTGAAATGGACCTTGTGGCACAAAGCTCCATCACTGCTGCTACAATCCGCGAAATGCCAGTTATCTTCGAAAATGTTCGCCAATCCATCTCGTGTAGGTGTCATGCGTGCATCTATGCCAATGAGCGCAATTTCGAACAACTCCTGTCAAATATTGTTGTGTAATAGAGCATTTTACACTGCTTTCTGTATTGTGGCCTTACTGTGTCTTTGTGTCTCTTTATCACGTGAGGGTGACGTTTCTGTCTATGCTTTCCTATGTAATTATGGTTCCTAACAATGTTCTCTACCTCCCCTGTACGTTTGTACATGAAGTTCCGGGACACACTGTATATACAGGGGTTGGACAAGATAATATGAACTCCTTTGATTTTAGAAGTTTTGTCGAATATCTAGAAAAATTCTTGACGAATTGTCCTGAAACTTCAGGGGTGTAAAGTATCAGACCTTTATTTTTCCTGGCTAACGAATGAACCGCATGTTTTCTCCCCGGTGAAGGTGTAGATGAACTTCATCTGCATGCGTGCGGTTGGTCACGTATGCAGAGCTCATAAGTTGCTGTCTGGCATCATGAGAGTGAGTGAGTGTAGTACAAGCCTGTCAGTTTTTCGATTTTCTCGAAAGGACAAACCATCCACAAAGAGTACTATATGACGGTCCTTCATCGCCTTCGTGATGCTTATGACAGAAACAGCCCAACCTTTGGGTAACAAGAACTTGTTCGCTCCATCAAGACAATGCATCCACCCATTCATTGCATCTGATTCAGAAGTTCCTGCCCAAACACAGCATTCCTTTGGTCCATCAGCCTCCTTATTCCCCTGCCATGGCTCCATGCGACTTTTGGCTGTTCCCAAATCTCAAAACGCCACAAAAGACATTATGCAGAAAACGACGGTTGAGCTGTCCACCATTCTCAAACAGGCCTTCCAAAGATGCTGCCAACAATGGCAGGAGCGGTGGGAGAAGCGGTGGAATCCTAAGGAGAATACTTTGAAAGGGATTAATATTTAAATCCTACAGGTGAATAACTTAATTTTCCCGGCCAAAGGTCCAATACTTTTTGTACACACTTTGTATTTCAGCGAAAGTTTTGTCCCAATAGGGGACCAGTAACAAACTGAACAAAAAAAAAATGTTTGAGATCATCCTCTAGAAATTAATGTTTGAAAAGTGATGTAGCTGTAGCGTATAAATATGAGGCTTCTTTTACTTATCTGTGTTTTACATTCTGATTGCAGGGTGTTGTCTCTACTGTAGTTTGTCCAGTCTCCTGAAAATGGCATTGCATTGGGTTGAAAACCCTGCACATTATAAACAAAAAACTTATGAAAAATTTTTGATTTTTTTTTTTAAAGAAACCCTTGGATCTCGATGAATATATGTGCCATTCTCATACAAAAGAACACATAAGTAAAAGAAGCCTCATAAACATATCCTACAGTTACAACCCATTTCAAGCATGGTTTTTTTTACAGGGCGATCCCAAACATTATTTTTTTTGTTCAATTTGTTGCTGGTCCCCTATTTGTCTTCGGGACAAAACAAATAGGGTGTAACATGCACTTTACACCTCTCAAGTTTCAGGATAATTCTTCAAATATTTTTTTATAAATATTCGACAAAACGTCTAAAATCAAAGGTGTTCATGTTATTTTGTCCAACCTCTGCGTATATACAGGATGCTCAGAAAATTTCTGGCAAAATTTTAAAGGGTGGTAGATAGACCAAAATAAGCATTTCCTGTCATAGAATGTGTGTCTGGAAACGACGCGTAAAGCGCGGCAGTCAAAGATGTCATTTCCCAGCTGGGATTTACAACAGCATGGATCGCTTTACAAACGCAGAGCTTGCAGATGACGTATGGTGCAGTGAAATGAAACAGGCTAGCTGCTCAGAGGCTGTACAGGGAATGATTCTCAACAAGACAAACACCGAATCGACAAACGTTTGAGCATGTGATCAGCTGCTTTGCAAAAGTGGACCTGTCAAGGCCAGAAGATGTGATGTGGGTTAGGTTATGGATATTTGCAAGCTCTAAGGTTGTAAAGCAATGCATGCTGTCGTAAATCCCAACGGGAAAATGACAGCTTTAGTCCCAGAACTCATTGACTGCTGCGCTTAATGACGGAAGATGCGTGTTTTGGTCCCCTCTACCTCCCTTTAAAATTTTGCCAGATATTTTCCAAGCACAAACACAGTCTAAAATAATGCAACACTCCATACCCAGTAATACAATTGAGGCAAGCCAAACTGCAATCACGGAAAGTGTATACAGGGCTACTACAAATGACCTCCCCGATTTCATTTTCATATTATTAGCAAACTATTGGACTTGGAGAAATGAAACCAACAGTGATTGAAAGAAAAACTCATCATTCAAGTTAAATCGAACGTGCCCCTTATTCCTTGGCAGCCCAGATCACCCGATTTAATTCATTCTGCCTCTTTTTCTATGGGGGTTACATTTAAGATCAGATTTATGCACCACTCTTGCCAGCTAATCTTGAAGAACTGAAGAGTAGGAACGCAATGGCCACTGCTACCAACGACAAGGATAGTGGGAAGAGATGGATTACTGTCGCATAACTCGGGGAGCACACTTAACATCTGCACTGTATGAAAACTTGGTTAATTTTTCTTTCAATTACTATTGGTTTTAATGCGATTAAGTCAAATAGTTTGCTAATAAGATGAAAATGAAATCTGAGAGAACATTTGTGTAGCCCTGTATACAAAGCCACTACTGATCAAAATCACAAATATTTCTACACCACTGTAATTTGAGGACATGTGATTGAGTGCCTGCCTAACGGCATTAAAATCTACCTTTAAGTTTACATGCATAAATGGCAGATTTCCAGCTAATGCAAGAAATGAAATTGCAACGTTTTTGAAAGTCTCCAGATCATTTGTGAACAAAGTTCGGAAGGAGCAGGAAGCCTCAGGCAGACATGTGTCACCTGCAGCTAACCACAAAAAGCATGCACAACATTTGAACTGTAAGAGAACACCACAATTTGTACAACAGCTGCAAAATATTATCGATGCAAACCCAGAAATGTCCATCAGAGTCATCGCCCGAGATCTCCAGGTTTCCGAGGGCACAATCTGCACTGTGATGCACGAGGACCTTCGTTATAAGTCACATTTTCTTGTGTTCATGTTGGCAAAAACACAAGAACGACAACTGCTTCGAACAAAGCGGTTATTAAACAAGGTCAAACTCCGGAGGAATTTGGCACGCTCCTTTTAAACAGGGCTAAAAGATGAACCAGTGAAATGACAGATGATTATGTGCAGATCCCTTGGATGTCCCACATGTTATGCACACCTAGTTTCCACAACTGTGAAGACTTCTTTCCACAGTGTCTTCGAGCAAATGCTGCACCCTGTATAGGGCATTCACCTGGTGTTATGATATGAAACACCAACTCATATGATCTGGAACTAGTCTAGTTTCACAATAATGATCTCTTTGGCAATGATATACAGATCAACTGGTTAGGTCCATCATCATCCCCTTCCAGGCTACCATCCATGGTGGATTATTCAAGTAGGAAAATGTGTGACCATACACCAGTCATTTTTTCTTCTTTTTGGGGTTGCATTACATTTGACGTTGTGTGTAAATCAATGAAAAATGGTATCAATGATAACTAAAATAATCCTAAAACTAAATTAACGATTTGCCGTGGCCTGGTGAGTTTCCACTGAGCATACAAGTTCTGTGTAGTTAAGCAATACCAGGCACAGCTAGTCACTGGATGGGCGACCAACATTGAGACACGATTCTTCACCCCCCCCCCCCCCCCCGGCTTCTGCGACCATCATACAGCAGTCATCAATCTAGGGATCCAACTTGTCGGCCTCTGGCCATACAGGCCCTGGATGGACGTATTGGATCAATTGTAATTAAAAAAAAAAAAATAATTACCTTAAGCAGGATTGCTAAGTGCAGGGTGCTAGACTTTATTATGCCATCGGAGATTACTATCAATAATTTGGAAAAGTTCCGCTGCAGATGGAATACGGCCTGTTTCTAATTTAGACCAAACTGGGACATCTATAATTAACAAATAAGAGGCAACCTATTAGCTATGCAATTTGGAATAATTGCTAAATAATTTGCTTCCAAACAAAAATTTTGATGAATTTTCTCACCATTAAAAGAAATTTCAAAAGCTCCCGTGGAAATCAATTGCCCTTCAATGACATTGCTTAAAAAATAAATCATCATACAGGAATATAACTAGAAAAGAACAAGTTATAAACATGGTAAGAAATTTTGTATGACTTGTGAGTATTTACAACTTAAAAGAAAAGACTTCAATCCTTAACACTTTAAATAGTATTCTACACAATAGGATATGCTTGGCTTAGCATCCTAGTTACATATCTGTTTTGTCCAGTAATAAGTTTTTATGACTGCAGGATAAAATAAGGATCAGACAAGGTGATATAGTAAACTATTTAATTATTGAAGTCGATGGAGACCTTGAGGTACATAGTGGAAAATAAAACACACAGCATTCCAACTGGTCTCGCCTTTTATTCCTGGTACTGCCTCCATCAATTTCATCAAAAAGACAGTACAAAAGAACTCTAACACAATTCGGTAAAGACAATCAATGTTCCTGCTATATAAAATGTAACTCATTGGCCAAAAGTCATGGGAAGGCCAATGAGATGTGATGTTAATAGCGAGTCGCTCCTCCGTGCCATCAAACTACATTAGCATGTCGAGGCATGGATTGACGAGGTGTTGGAATCGTTCTCGAGAGATAGTGACATACACATAAATGAGCCACTCTTGCCTGACAACCTTTTTGATACACAGGATCTATAGCTTCATGGGACCTGTGCCACATACTCTTGCGTCCAATGACGATGTTCGTGGATCCATGCCAGTCATTGAGCTCTGTCATCGGCTGCTGAAGCCTATGCGGTGCATTTGGCTCCGTACAGTCCTGGTAGAAATGGGTTCCTGAAGCCCCACATTCAAATCAGCAGTGACCCATCTATCGTCCTGTATGGCTCTGATGAGGTGACGTCCGTTCGTCCAAACACTTGTGGTAGTCCTGCGCATAATGACGGCCTGAACAGCCTGCTTGTTCGGCATTGTCATGGCCAACCACAGACGTCATCGCTCTGCTTGAGAAAATCGGCAGAACACTAGTCAGTTTCTGCCACAAGAATCTGGTCACCGACAGATGCACTATCTGTTACTCATAAGTTAAGATTCGACCTTGAAGAAGCATGACTAATCTATTGCCAGAATGGGGTCCCGTATACCGCTGTCCTATCGTGTATTGCACCAAGTTATTAAAATGAGCTGTTTTGATGGTGCATTACTTGTAATGTAGGAACCTCCAACTTCACTTGGGCTTCAGACGGTCACTGAACTACTAACCAGAGTGCCAGGCTCCAATTTTTGTAATGGAATAATCACTCTCCTTCGAGGTCAAATCTTAACTTACGAACAGCGGATTGTACTTCAATTTTGTCTCGAACAACTCTACTATCACAAAATTTCGTTAACTTGTTTCCTGTGCAGAACGTGTTCAAACTGTTCTGTTCTGTGGGGTGTATAAATGGCAGGGCCTGTAAATACACAACGTTATAGAAAACTCTGCTCTGCAATTAACAATACCACAGCTCCTTCACACTCTTTTGCATCTTGTGACATCTCAAGGACCCAAAAACAGGGAAAGAATAAGTTTTTTGTACATTTTATTGATTTTGATAATGATACCTTCATCTTCATTTTAAATGAACTTGTTTATGACCATAGAATTTACCTTTAAGCTTAAAAAAAAAAACAAAAAAAAACTTACCTTATTTTGTAAAAACCACATAAAGAAACTGGGAGTATCGACTCCTAAATACGTAAAAGGATTGACTCTGGCAATGATAAGAACAATTAAAATTAGTTTCCCGATGCCTAGTACTTGCGCCAATTGCAAACGATGCATTGGTGGTGGATAATTATCGCCTAATACTGTAATCTCCGGGTATTTCTCTTGAATGACAGTAGCATACTGTTCAAAGACTTTTCTGTAACCTCAAGAATAACTTAAAAGGGAAAAAATAAAAAAAAGTGAAAAAGATTAATTAATTGTCTAATAACAAGTAAAACAAACATATGCTAATTTTATTTATACAGAAGAAATTGCTTATAACGATACAAAATGAAGGTCCCAGCACAACTCATTCATTTCTATATAAAAATAGCCTATATGGAGAGAACGACTTCACTTATAACTGCATAGCGGCTATTACAACTGAATTTCATAGGAAGAGTAATGATATTTATTACTATTTACAAAGAAATTGGTAGAAGTGCATTGAAATGCTACATCATTTCAGAATTTACGGGGAATTCCTTGATAACAAACTGAAAAACTGCGATGTGCGAGGGTCGATTCATCGCAAACCTTCCTTAACACTGTTTAATTATTCCATCACAGTTTAATGTCCGTTCTCCATTAACTGGCCTTGCACTGCGAGATGGGTCCACAATTAACTCGTCCCTGTTTGAAAGCCTCTATTCCCCTTTCCACTGTACAATAGCAGCATCCGCGGAGTCCGTTTGCCAAAAATTGGGTTCACCAAATGTGATAGTTTATTCATCAAATTAGTTGAACTATCCTACTGGAGATTTGGCGAGCAGATTGTGTGGATACTAAATACAGTATAGCACGTTCACCCAATGCTTCCCGTAACTGCATGATATTCCCATGCATTTCAATGGTGTAGAATTGCTAACTTAATATGCGAATGCTGCTCAACATTTATTACTTCTATTATGCACCGCTGCCACCAGACGACTGGAAAGGGAAGTGTGACCACACATACACATTGCTATACTCCTACCCCATTGGTGGCAATAATAAGAAATTCATATAACACACTTTCAAATGTTAATCTCTTGGCATTGGCACATTGTCTTGAAATAAAAAATGAATCAACCAACTTTTGAAAATCTTGCATATGCTTTGAGAAGTTTGAGTTACAGACAGCCAGATTCCCCCCAGTAATAGCACAAAGCATCTTTCGCTACTATAACCAGGCTCATTCTAGGACCAAAAATCTAGAACAAGAGTCAAATTTTAGATTCCGTTTAAGTTCCACAATTTCACAAGCATCAACAATCTCTATAAACAGAAATTTAAAGAAGGCAGAATGTGACAAAAGGATGCGAACTTAAAATGCAGTGAGAAGGATATGGCCAATGATATTCAAATTTTAACGAGTCAATTTTGACTTGCTGGTCAAAAAACTCAAGAGTCAATTTTTAGCAAAAATACTTATTTAATACGTATATTATGAGTAAGCACAAACCCTGTATAATACAAGGTTCGACAATTAATAATCGAGATTGATATTACTTTGAACGTGATCAAGCATGTTCAACCACGATGATGCTTGTTTTTAATCTATAAACTATCCTCATTGCCGTGTGTACAAGTTGCAACAATAAAGTTGCGTGCAAGTGCTTCAACTGCACGCAATCATTAATTGACATCCCAATATTAAACATGGTACAAAGGGAAGGGTACATCCCAATATTAAACATGGTACATTTAAGTTGAGTTTTAAACTTAGAAAAACTGCTACGGAAACTTACAAGTACAGTTGAGGACCGCAAATCCAGAATGCTCGGGACCAGAAACCTTTTGGATTTGTGGTTTTCTAGATAAATTTAACTCATGTGTTTATATTTAATTAAATAGTATCTGATGACTGTTATTAAAAATTTCTTTTAAAATAAAAGTTTACACTGATGATGAGAACGTAGTTTTCGAAATCTACATTTGAGTCATTATTAAATTCTTTTTCTGGATTAGTGGTTATTGTGTCTCTTTTATTTTTCTTTATTTGTACAGTTAAAATAATTATTGACCTCTGGATTTGTGGCTTCTGGAAATGCGGTCCTCAACTGTAGATAAAGCAATTGTATAGTGATGATGCACTATCTCGTGCAAATGTTTTTGAATGGTTCACTAGATTTCATGAGGGCTGGGAAGAACTGAAAAATGATGAACACACAGGACGTCCAAAAACTGAACATAGGAAATGATCGAGAAGGTGAAAGAACTTTTAAGTGTTCGGCGAATAAATCTGAAAATGATGGAAGAAGTCTTAAATATTAACTGAGAAACAATTCGTCTAATATTGATAGAAGATTTGGGCAAAAGGAAACTGTGCTCGGCTTGTGGCATATTTCTTACCAGATGAGCAAAAAGGAAACCGAGTGGATAAACTTTCTGGATTCAATTTTGACAGGGGACGAAACCTGATGCTATCAATATGATTCCAAAACACAATGACAGAGCATGGAATTCAGTTTGAAAAGTAAAGAACAAAAGTAATGCTCATCACTTTCTTTGACAGCACTGGCATTATCCATAAGGAGTTTGATCTGCCTGGACAAATAGTCAACAAGGAGTACTACAAGGAGATTTGAGCATCTGATTAAGAGAATCCATCGAGTACAGCCACAATTGCATGCAAAAGGGAGTTGGTTCTTACTGCACAATAATGTCAGTGCTTGTCAAGGAGTTGTTAGCCAGTAATGGATTTGTGGAGCTTTATTACTCGCCCTATTCCCCAGTTTGTCTCCACTAGAGTTTTTCCTCTTCCCAAAGGTGAAAACGAATCTGAAAGGACACATATTTGAAAATATAGTGGTCATCAAAAAGAATGTTACAGCCGAATTTGGAAGGGAAAGGACTTTAAAGCATATTTCCAAAGCTTGTATGAATGCTGCAATAAGTGCATAGCCTTAGAAGTTAACTACTTTGAAAAACATTAAACAGTTTTACCAAAAACATGTCTTATATTTGTTAAATTGCTCCAGTCTCGTTTATGATCTGACATGTTATTTATATGCTCAAATCTGTTATTATTTTCTTGATTTTAGTCTAATCGGATTATTGTAAGCCATAGGCAGGCTGATCATGAGGAATGATCGTAATTTAGTGGATTCCCAAACGAGACACACAGGCTGAATCAATTCGACTAGTGTGTACTGTCACAAAAGTTTTTTATTTACTTATTTTTAATCAATTCAATCAGTGTTTTAGGCTTCGTTCTCTTCTCTTTGTTCGGTTGGTGCAGTAGGAAACAAGCTGGAGGGGGTCGTCTTGGGCTGCTCATTCCCACGTTGCCTAGGCAACGGAGCAGTTTGTTAAGCAGGAATGGAAAGAAGGAAAAAGTTTCCATGAGCAACCAAGCAGAGAGATTAATGGCTTGAGGCACTGATTGGCAGAGGCTCTTCCCGTGCTTTGTGAATTCTAGAACAGGGTTCTCCCCAGGCCCTTTTGAAGGGGGCGTGCCGCCCAGCTGAATACACGAAAAGCTACACTCAAAAAATGCTACATGAAAGTGTTTATTTGTTTTTAATTGTTGCCTACCCGGCTATTTTATCTTTCAATCCACCTAATAAAATTTTCTGGGTGAAAACTTCTACACTGTAAAACTACATAAGGAGCAGTGCGGGAGGATTAGAGACATACTCTCTATCTTTGTGAATAGTCTTTGATCGGCGTGCAGGAGCGACTCGGCACGAGTTTCGCTCTGTATCAGGCGGCCCGCCATACGGCCTGCCCCGACACGGAGGCTAAACGGCCCAGAGTGAAAAACAGTCAACAACTAGATGGAAGAACAATACAGCGTTGGCCTTGATGCAATTTGTCTCCAGTAATGTTAGACAGTGACATTCGGCGAATTGTCAGTGGTAGGTGGTTCGGTGCAACGTGTACGTAGTGGGGAGAACTCGAGGATACATCGTGGGGTCTGGCTGTGGTAGCGAGTAAGCTAACCAGGCACATTGTAAAACTGGACACAGAGGAACGATAGTGGAGAGCGGTGAGCACGAACATCATCGGCGGCGTCGGACAGCAGTCGACTGCCAACCAAGGACAGTTAGAACACTGTATACTGTTGAATGAACAATTAGCGGCTACAGATAAGTAACAATTCAAATTCAAAATTAATCAAAATTTTGGGAGAACATTAGGCATGTTAAGTTGTGAAGTATATATGCGAAAAGAAAGGACAAAAAAATTGGGGGGGGGGGGAAGGGTTTGAGCCTCTTGCTTGTTAAGTGATGAAATAGTACTGCTTTTGTAATTATTGCAATTATACCGATTAATCCTT
This sequence comes from Rhysida immarginata, assembly GCA_023313115.1. Lineage (NCBI taxonomy): Eukaryota > Metazoa > Arthropoda > Chilopoda > Scolopendromorpha > Scolopendridae > Rhysida > Rhysida immarginata. Next base: position 408,201 of record JAHWFO010109237.1, read on the forward strand.
TGAATTACTAACAGACTAATCTTAATTATTCTTTTGTTTATGTTACTTTATATATTTGAATAAAATAAAAAGCTATAAATCGTGATCCCTTGGTTTTTCCTAAGTTAATTTAGTTTGATACACTTGACTAATTAAGAACTGAATTTTCTTGTTAATTAAGTTGGGAGTTATTCTATAATTTGATTCTTCTAAAAGTTAAAGTTATTGCAGCCACAACGTCATTGTTATTAATTTATACCATTACACGGTTCGAGATTGAAGTCAAGAAGGAGTTGACCAGTTAAGTTTATACCACTTATCAAGCAAGAGGCCTGATAACATTATAAAGGAACTTTTCAATAGTGTATTTTACTATTCAGTTGTGAGTAGCGTGTGGTCACAGTTCGGTTAATGTAACTATCCACACAATAGCGCGACAACTGATTTTGCATTTTTCTTTTTTTGGTCATGTGTCTTGTTTCTGGTTTCGGAAGTTAAAAGGCGTTTTTTTTGCTGTCTCTTCCCGTCGTGTCCTAGCTGTTGCCAGAGCAACTACAAATAATTAGCATTTCGAGGTTGGCTTGAATCTTTTGTTGGTGTGTGGTTTTCTTTTTTTCTGCTTTGTGGATAATCAATGTTTGTCGAAAGGATCCATGTCTTAAAGGTAAGCCAGCATTTTTTTGTGCATTCTGATGTTGGATTAGACAAAATGAGGTTGGATAAACTTAGGTTTATCCATAAAATGAGCTCCCGTAACTTTCTGACAGCCATTTCTTACTTACTTACTTCCTTTTCAAACCCGCTTATCCGTTAGGGTCGCGGGGGCAGCAGCCCTATGGAGGATCGCCAGCGATCTTCCGCCATCAGGCGCATGTCCTCCCTGGTAATATCCAAGCGACTCGAACCCAGATTCTCCATGTAGTCTAGCCACCTGGTCCTAGGCCGACCCCTTGGTCTCTTACCCACCGGCTTGGAAAATAACAACTGCCTAGGAAGACTAATTTGCGGCATCCGTATCACGTGGCCATACCAGCGCAACCGAGATCTCTCAATGCGGAGAAGTAGCGGCTCAACACCTAAAGATTTCCTGGCCATTTCAATTCCAGCCATTTCTGTGACCAATAAAAAAGAATACTGGCCATTAACCTCCTGTACCAACCGGGGAAAAATCAACTACCCCGTGACCAAACAGGCTGGGATATGTACGAGGGGAGATCAAAAAGTAAGTTGCACTAACTCGCCGCAGGAGTGCGCTGTTTGTCGCAATCTTGGGCAAAGCGGAGAAAGGGACATTAACTGCGCAGACGTCGGATAGGACGGTTGCTGTGGTTTCCCGTCGTGTTTTGTGTGACTAGCGGGCTAAAAGCAATGGCGCATCAACTGGATGTCCACTTGAGGTGTGAGCAGCAATCCGATTTCTATGGGCCAAACGAGTAAATTGCACAGACATTCATTGCGAAATCACTGCTGTATATGGAGAGCGTGCAATTTCCCGGCAAGGAATTGTAAAGTGGTGTCAACAATTTGAAGCAGGACGCACGGATATCACAGACGAAGATTCAAGTGGGAGTTTGGCAACATCCTCCATACAGTCCCGACTTAGCGCCATGCGACTTTCATCTTTTCGGTAAGCTCAAAACGGAACTCGGTGGACAACGATTTCGAAACGATGAGGAGGTGAAAGCGGCTGTCACCGTGTGGCTACAAAACGCTGGAGGAGATTTCAATGCATCCGGAATCGAAAAGTTGGTTGATCGTTCGGATAAATGTTTAGGGTCTCTTGGGGACTATGTGGAAAAGTGAACCTACATTGTATGCTGCTATAGCCGTGTTGGTTTTGTATAGGTGGTGTAATAAATGGCCATACCGTGGAAGTGCAACTTACTTTTTGATCTCCCTTGTAGGTTTAGGGGTTAATTTCTACTACCTGACCAAAATTGCAAAGCCAAAAGTCCCGCACAATCAAAACGCAAAACTTCAGAATCCCAAAAAACAAATTAGTCTTGCCACGCTTCAGTTCGATACTATTGGCACCCCCCTGCATGCAACCACCAGGGGGTACGTATGTCTTTAGGGGTGCATGAGCACTCTCGAAACAGTGATTTAACTCCTACAGATAGTATAAAGTTTGCTAAAATTATAGGTAGTTAAAAGTTTTCTTGGATAATGGCGGATAATGTCACAGTCGTTTGCGGATTTAGTCGTCGCGCGATTGTGCGGATAGTTAACATTTACCTATTTTACTATTCAGTTGAGTAGCACATGGTCACATAGCTAAGTTAACCAATTATGATCTAATGCTAGTGGAGTATGCCGGCATCAGGTATAACAACAACAACATAGTTATAAGCAATTTCTACTGTATTTTGGTAATTATTTAAAAAATATTAATTTGTTTGATATTATAAACATTTTAATAATTATTTTTGCTAGACAATCAAGATATTATTAATTAGAAAGAATAGTTTTTATAAATATCTTAACATTTAAAGATGAAAAGGGCTCCCATTGATCGGGAATAGTTTAAAATTTGCTGTTTCACAGGAGGAGAAAGAGAACCAATTAGTTTTATTGAGGGCAGATTAATGGCTTATATCTTTTCCTTGTTACACTAGATCAATGAGTGGTCTTTAGCGAGTCTCAGTTTTAAATGATTATGTAATGTCCTTAAATATATCGCTAATTTATCAGTTTTTTTATTTTCAATCATTTTAAATCAGCTTTCTCATTCTCATATAAAAAAAACTGTATATATAAATAAAAAAAATAAAAAAAAGTTTCTAAATGAATGAGTAACCACAGAGCCGAGGAGGAGGAGGGATTGAATGACCAATGACATACATCATACGTACCAAAATAAAAATTTGAGTGTAGGGCCCGAGAATTTACTAAACTTCGTAGCAGGTATTTCTTTATTATCAGCGCCTTCCACTTGATTAGGTAGAAGTAAATCTCTCGCTGTAAACGCTAAAAGAACTACGAATAACGTTAAATACGTTATTTTACTCACATCAGCCATGATGGCTTCCACATCGAAGCCAGCCTAACAAGTTACAGACCGCAGAAACGTTACAATCTACCGCTCTCAAAAAGAGGGATGACATTCTAAATATTAAAATTATTATAAAACTAAAACAATGAAAAGGTAGATTTATGTTATTTTTTTAAAAATTTAATTTAATTTTTTCCAAAAAAAATAATATTTTAAGATGGAAGCGCCCTCTACAGACAATTAATACAAACGTATCTAAGGGGCGGCTTCTTTGAAATACTCCTTTTCAATAATATTGTAAAATTTTAATGACTGGTAATGAAAAATTTTAATTACTGATGTAATTTCAAAAGAAAAACAAACAAACTCCACATTATTCTTTCATAAGCTTGTGCTTAATTATCTAGTGGGTGGAGTTATTTTTCTTAAGATATGCACCCCATAGATCTGTAATGTAGTCCAACTCTTAAAAGATGTTGATTTTGAGAAAGAAAGTTCCAACATTTGAAATTGTATATAAAAATGCTTGAAAAGTTAAAAGTGACAGTTGGCAATAAATTTAAAACCATTGTTGGTTAGATGAAGATCATTTTTCTAATTGCAAAAGCATATAATGTAAACATATAAAGTCATTAAATTTAAAGAATTTTAATGATAAATTTAAAGAAAAATACAACAAAATTTCTTAATGTTTCTTTAGTAAAATGTTTCTTAAAATATTAAATTAGTCACTGCCCTTTAGCTTTGTGGTGTTTGTGCTCAAAGAGTTAAGCCGCCAAGCTTAGTATACACTGATCACAGGCAAACAGCTGGTTGTGTTTTATAATTAAGAAACTGTCAAGTAGGCGAAAGCAATCAACTATTCTTGATTTTTTTTTTTTTTTTAATTAATTCCCTATAAAGTTTGTATTTTTGATATAAACTTATAAAATTTATTATTGTATGAGGGGTGGTCATAAAGTCATTGCAATCAACACAAAAGAACAATCGCTTTTCAAAATGTGTGGTGCCACTGGGAAGCGACATCCCTGAAGTGCTGGAGGATACAAAACGGAGTTTGGTGCAGTACCGCTAAACATTGCCAGATCGTCGAAAGCAAACATGGTGCAGAACGTCGGAAAATTGGAGGTGCGAGTTGTGATAAGGTTCCTGCATTAGGAAGAGAACGACACCAAACAAATGGAGAGACATGAGGAGCTACTGGCTGTTTATGGTGACAGTGCCCCATCATACGAAACAGTCACCATGTGGCGCTGAGATTTCCAGTTGCACAACACAAGTATGGAAGACAAATCTCGAAGTGGATGCCTCTCCATCTGTGATGAGCCACAAATTGCGAAGCAAATGGAGAGGTGAACATACTACAGGGACTTGCGAAAGTAACAGGAGGCCATCAAGTCAAAGCGTCCAAAGGGGTCCGACTTCTGCATGCACGTTACGGCAGAGCTGAGATTCCGACTGGTCCCAAGTAACTTCATCCACTTCCCTCTCCTGAAGAACCTGCTTCGTGAATGGCATTTCTAAGACGATGACGAGGTCTTTTTCGAGGTAAAGCAGTTCTTCAACAAGACAAAAGGAGGACTTCTATAAAAGTGGCATCCAGCAAATCTTCCATCATAGGGAAAAGTGTGTGGCCCTGGGAGGTGAATATGTGGAGAAGGACTGATGCTATTACTATGCAGTGTCCCCCTATCTCTCAGTCTTCTGGCTGAGTGTAATGACTTTATGACCACCCCTCATATAAAGTTTACATGTAGTACATACACTCCTTGGACATTACAATATAAAATCTTGTCCCCTTGGATTGTGTATTAAGCAGATTATACTGTAAAACGTTTTTACAAGGGTACACACAAATGTTTTTTCCTTATTTTTCGACATAATCACCCTGCTTTGCAGTACATTTAGTCCACCTATCTTGCCCTCGATGCCTAGAAAAAAGCTTTTTGGCATCACCTGTAGCCATCTTTGCACTGCCTCCTCATCGACATCTGCAAATGTTTTTTCAAAGGTCCAAACAAGTGAACGTCCGATAACACCATGTCCGGACTGTATGGCAGATGTTTCAACATCTCAAATTTCAGATCACGTACCTATAGTAAGCGCAGCCATATGAGGGCTAGTGTTGTTGTCGTGATCCAGAAATGTTCTTTGTGAGAGAAGTTCCTGGCATTTTAATCGTATGGCAGGCTTCATCCGGCTTACCAATATGTCACTGTATCAAACACTATACCATATTTCACTCTAACCTGATAACACAGGAAGTGTTACCATGTGTAAACCAACTTCCATTAAATGGGATTCTCATGCATTAAAAAATTCCAAGAATTTTATTTTACAAATGAAAGAAAAACATATTTTCTAACATCTAAATAATATAGATTATTGTATTTTATCATTTTATGTAAATTTTTCTTAAAGATATATGATTATATTATGAGAAATTTAAGAAATAATAATAGTGATTGCGCATTTTTAAGAAGCAGATTTATTGCACTTCTATCTTGCAATTTTTCTTGTTCATGTTCATTTATAATGGCAGAATCATCATCCCCAATGTGATATTATGCCACTGACAAGTTCCTTCAAGCAAATTACTTCGAATGTGTGCAGCAGTCTAAATCTGAATCCATTAATCAAATTATGAAAAGAAGAAGAATTAGGTGGCATAGCGGCAGCAGCTAAATCCACAATGCTGCACACGTGTGGATGGAAGGGACATTACAGGAATGCTGAACGTTCAGGGCAACAAACCTTAAAACGTGACACTGTTAAAAACCGGATACAGCTGATGTCCATCATCGATCTCAGTTTCCATTGGATCATTGCAAACAAAGGCCTATCATATCCAGATAGAGCAGAAGTGCATAAGTCTCATATAATGAAGACCAGTTATTTTCAGAGGTGTCTTTCATTGTGAATTTCCACCGCTTCATTGTCCAGACCGTTTCGATCCAATGGACATGTAAGAGTGTCAAGGCTACTTGGAGACGCTTTATGCTAGATTGTATAGTTCCTACGAGGAAATGTGGCGGTGGTGTTAGTATAGTGTGGAAGTGTTTCATGTACAACAGTGTTAACCACAGTGGTAACATGAACTCACAGTCGTACTGTAATATTCTGAAAAATAAAGTGCTCCCAACCCTGTGCCTTTATTGCGGAATGGAGAGTTGCTTCCAAGATGACAATACCAGGTGTCATGTTGCTGCTGCTACCATGTGCAGGTATGAAGAGAACAATGTCCGGTTTGGTGTGCTCAGATCCCAGAACTCAATCCCAGTGAGCATCTTTGGACAAGTTGGAACAACAGATAAGGTCTCGGGAGCATTGGCCAAGAGAAATTACCCATCAGTGTGAGATTTTGCAAGAAGAATGGCGTAAAATCCCAATGGATTTCTCCAAAACTCATTTCCAGCATGCCTCAGGAGCTGGCTGTTGTTATAGAAGCGAGAATTGGGATCATCAGGTTTTGACTGCTTGATTTAGATCTACTTTGTTCTTATATACTTTGAATAATAAAATTTAAAAGTTTTTTTTTATATATAAAAATTTGTTTTCTTTTATTAATTGTTTCAACATGATACATTAGTTCGGCTAAATTATTATAATAAAAAAAATTATTTCTTCTGGCAAAAGGTTTCCATTATAGTGGAACAGAGATCCATCATTTGTATATACTCATCTGCTCCATCTAAGAGATGATGATCGCATATCTATTTGAATAAATACAAAATAAATTCAATGAGAATTTGTTGATTGGAAAAAATACAAAGTATAAGGCCGAAAAGAAATACGTACAGCCATTTTCTCAAAGATAAGAGATTTCTGCTTGTCAGAATAATCAACTTGCTTGAGAACATGGTCATGCATTTGTGATAGCAATTGATAGGCTGAATAGCCTTCTAGCATTAGATCCTGAAAGATATAGAGTAAAGGTGAATAAATAGAGTAAATTTGTTGACCAGGTGATTCTAATACCCCGTTTCCACGAACTGAGTTTTCTCGGTTCAGTTAGCAAAACTAGATCCGAAACGCCGTGTAACCGAACTCGTTTCACCAACCACTTATTTTTTGTAATTGAAACTCGTTTCATTTTTGAAACTAGATTCACGTTGCAGGCTTGCACTTGCATTTTCACTTTGCAAAATGGCTGAGCTCTGATTGGTTTTGCAATTCTACACAAAATATATAAATTATGATGAGATAATAAAGCTAATAGGTTAATTGTTGATTAGTAAGAAGTAGATAATTTAAACACCTAAATAGAGAAATATACAAAATTTCATGCCTTTGATAAGCATCCATATTTGTTGACAGTCCCATAATGCAATCAGACAAAAGAGACAGAAACTAGACTGGAATCCTAAAACTAGTTTGTCAAATCGAATTTCTTGAATTGAGAATTTTCAGTTCGAGGAAACGGGGTATAAGTCTCTCCTAGATTTTGGAAGTTGATAGAACAGTAGTCATAATGGACAAAGTAGAAACTATCACATCAGTGGATAGAGAATCTCTCCAAGTTTTGTACGTACCTTAGAGGTATTCCATATGTCCGTCTGTGATGAGGTATCAAACATCAATACTGTATTCAAGTCCCTGCCAAAATCCGACCATCGATGCCAAAAAATGCATAAGTGTTCCTCTCTCACAGCTGTGCAGAGTCATGTAGCAAAGGAAGCATGAACACATGATCTTTGATGTAACACCATAAGAAAAAAAACCCAATGGTTTAGCTCAGGTTATCGTGGAGGCCACAGAGGAAGAGGAAAGTCGTCAACACCATATTTCATTATGCTGCCCTTCAGCAGCTAAATCTACAAGTGGCCCATGGCCTTATCGCTCTCGGAACTGGAGAATCACAGGTTCGAATCTCGCCGAGGGCATGGGTGTTTGCGTTTGTCCTTGTGGTAGGCTCAATATTCCCTCAAGGAATCAGTGGCATGGTTGTCGTTGGCTCTTTTCAACGATAATCTAACCCAATTTAAGAATAATAAGAAGGCACCATGGTGTCTATTATGAGATTCTCTATCTGCTGAGTGTTTCCAATGTTATTCAAAATTTTTAAAGTAAAGAATTTCATTGACATCCAAAAATCATTTGCTTGTTAATGTTTCTTACAGAAAGCAGTAAAAAAATTCTCCACATTAAAGGTAAATTCAATGGTCGCATACAACTTTGTTTAAAACGAAATTTGAAGGTATCAATTATCACTGTGCACATACAGGATGACGCCAAGCCGACTGACGCATTACAAATGGTCAAAAAATGGTATGCAAAACTAAACAAACAAAATCGTTGATAGGTCGAAATATGCGGTTTATTTTATAAAATTTCCAAAGATTTATTTTTCAAATTTATGCCAAAAACGTTGACCTCCGTTTAAATCAATGCAATTGATGCAAGAACCCACACCACTTGTATAAAAGTATGACTGCTATTAGTTGCATGTTTGGATGCGTTATCTCTCATTTTGGAAACATCTTTTGGTCTGCTTGGTCACCTGATCTTACTGTTCCATATTTCTTTCAATGTGTGTTCCATATGACGAATATTCCTTAACTCAGACAAGCCGTTGTTTCATCGATTCAAATGGAGGCATCGTTCTGATGTACATGTAATTTTCAAAAAATAGTTTTGGAATTTTGTAGAATAGACGACACATTTGTGTCTATCAAATAGTGTTGTTGTTTATTTTATTTTTACGTGGGCGGGTTAGTTCCATGTTCACATGTTGTTATTTTATTTTGCCTACCATTTTTTATGGCCATTGAAAAGTATCAGTCAAAAACTTTCATTCCCCCCCCCCCCCCCCTCTAGATGTGATCAAAATGATCGCCATTTTTCCAGTTGATTTGATGCCACAAGGCAAGAAAGAGGTGAAGGAACTTCAGAATCGTGAATTGCAGTGCTGAGGTTTCTAACAGTTTGTGTTTCTACACACTCAAACAGAACATTTTGAGCGCATTCTCAATGCAAAAGAGGTTAGCAAAATCTTACAATACGTAGTCTTCTGAGACAAAAACCAAAAGTACTTCTGTCGAAGACTAGATTCCCAGCAGGTTCTTGCAACAGGAAATGACTTTCCACAAAGAGCATGGAGGGGAGGACCGGAGAGCAAATTTTTCAATATTCCGATACATTTTTCTTAATTCCAAGATTACAGTTGTTATCCAAGGTATGATTTCCCATATGATATAATTGGAAATCGATTAATTGCTCCGGCTCCTCCTCAACAACCACAGTCTGTGGACAGCTGAGGTTGGCATACAATTAAAACCCTCACTGACCATCTTATGATTTATTCTGTAAAGAATTTATGCCTTAGGAAAGATAGTCCCAGCCTGCGAAGTAGGTAACTGCTCTAA
>JAHWFO010109237.1:417546-435624 GCA_023313115.1 Rhysida immarginata
TTCGAATCCAGGCTGCGGAATTTTCTTTCCTATTTTACATCATTAATCTATTTCCGAATTGAAGCAAGCCTGGGCATCAGATCATCAGCGGTTAAAACAATCTTGCATGAACACAGCAACTCAGGAAGGTTTCAGCACGATGGATCTCTCATCTGTTGATCCAAGAGCAGAAAGAAGCCCGAGTGCAGTAGTGCCAAGAAATGAACGAAAAATTTAACAATGGGGCATCAAAATGTGTATCGACATCTGCACAGGTGACAAAACCTGGCTTTATCATTATGACCCTGAAACTAAGGAACAATCCAAACAGTTCTCGTAGTGCTGGAAAGTGAAGGTGGCTACTTTCTGCTCTTCCACCATCCATGTGTGCATTGTTGTGCTTGAAAACAAAGACGATTACAGCAGAATGGTAAGTGATATCCTTCGTGCCAAAACTCCCAGAAAATTGGAAGAAGTGTCCGAAGACTGGAATAAGAGATTTGTTGTGGCATCATGACGAAACTCCAGCACATGCCGCCTTTAAGACAACAGAGTTTTGCTGCTGGCAAAACCATATGTTGACATATCTCCCTTCATCTCAAGACTTGGCATCTTGCGACTTCTTTGTGTTCCTTTTCAACAGTAACAATGACATCCCAGCAGCATACATTTTGGAGATCACTGCTCAAGACTGGAAAAGATATATGACTGCTCAAGAATGGTTTAGGAGGATCAAATTTTGCATAGAACCTGAGGGAGAGAACTTCGAAAAGTGCTAAAATAACGGTCTTCATAAGATGCGTGCAGCATTCTTGGCTAAAAACTTCTAGGGTACCCCTCCTACAATCATCGAAAAATGTAAACATCAATAGGTCAAACATATCTGAGCTTCACTATAATGCCAAGTGGCCAAGTGTAAGATTGGTTAGAGGTGTGCTGTCACCAGTACAAAAAAATATCTCCATGTCAACTAATGAATGGAATCATATTAACCAAATTAAGCACATAATCAACCATTGTTAACCAAACTGTCATTATCCAATACATCTTTTTCCTATAGCCAGTCATCATTAACCAAGTAAGTCGTTATCTAAGGACGTCATTAATCAAGGTACCACTGTATTAGATAAAACCAACACATACTTTTATTACCCTTCATTAATGGTATGATTAAAAAAAAATCTAGTCTAGTTTTCCGTAGAATTTACCTTTAAACATCTGGAAATTCACAAGCATGAGTTTTTCATAAAGAAATTGAAACAACCATATAATACGATGTAAAAATACTTACAGTCACAAATTTCTCCAATTTTTCAAATGAATTAGAGTGACAAATTTGAATCAAGTCTTTTACAACTTTATCATCAATAACCTAAAATGAAAATACCAGTCTTAAACATTCTTGATATACTGAAAAAAATATCTCTTGGCATTTTCAAATTACATACACCAGATATTTCATAAATATCTATGGCTCTTATTCCAGCATCTCCTCTCAATCGATAGGCGCTCTGAAGCGTGGTGATGGCTTTTCGCATATCACCCTCTGAAGTTTTAACCAATGCTTCAAAAGCCTTGAATGAAAAAAAAACAAAAAAAAAACACAAATTTTAAATTGAAATTATGCAAAGGCTGTTCCAAAAGTTCACGAACTGGTAATACAGTGGCAATTCTGTGATTCTCGCCCACGAAGATAGCATGTAATACGCACAGTTATAAAAGTTGCTTGCTATAGAAGATGAACAGTAGCATGTGGACAAGAAATGCACTATTAATAACCACAAAAAGAATTGCTACTGAATTTTGTGTTAAGTTATGCAAACGTGGCCAGGAATTTTTAATCATTGAGATTATCAAACAAGCATATGGTGATGAAGCAGCAATAAGCAGAAGACGAAAGTTTAGCATGGACCATGAATGTTGCTGCATTCACTATCTTACACCAACTTGCAGAAAATGAGCTGCAACATGGGTTTGAAAAACTGATAACAGTGCATAGGGTGTGAATGTTGTTATTCCGAAAAGAAACCTAAAATCCGAATGATTCAGAGTACGACAAGTGATCTTAGTCCACGAACTTTTGGAACAGCCTTTAAAGCAACTGTCAAATAAATTATTGGGTGTGCAACTTAATTCAGGCGGATTTTTTTTTACCTATTTTAATTACATTTATTTCTTGGAAACTGGTTCATATACAAAAGTCAAGAAAAAGTTTAAAACTCAAAAATTCACACACGAATGCACAATGATTGAAATGAAAACGGAATTTTTTTTTCCAGGAATAAAAAAGTTAATGGCAGAATGGTTTAGTTTTTGACCAACAGATCTGAAAATATGCATAAACTGATGTCTGTAACCTGACAATGGCATCTGTTGCTCAAAAACTGAACAATTCTAGCATTGATTTTTTGTTTTCTGAAAAAAAAAAAAAAAAAATCAGTTTTCATTTCAATCATTTTGTGCAAACAGAATCTTTTTATCTGCATTTGCGTGCGAATTAATGAGTTTTAAATTTTTTCCTGAGTTTTGGATCACCGAGTACCTAATTCGGAACAAGTGATACTCTAAAGGAGCAATATTCGAAGAGTATGCTGATTCTTACTGAAGCTTGTTATGGGTATCCTTCACGACTTATTTAAGCAACACGAGGATAAGTGGTGTTGTGCAGCAGAACAGTTTGGTAGTGGTTAGATGTCTGTTTTTCCATAACTGCATTTTGCAGATGCTATCCGTAATGGTACGCCGTGAGTGTCTACCCTGATGGAGAAGCTTACGGTATAGCACCCCCTTCTGATCCTGCCAGATGCACATCAGTACTTTTTTGCTATGATTCATGTGTTTGGGCTGCAAGGAGATTGTTTCGGCAGGGTTGATCCATGATTTTTGGATTTTGGGTTATTATATCAGACCAATTTTTCATCGCCAGTTACGATCTTGTAAAGAGAAGACTTCTCTACCTGGCGATCAGTTGAAGACGTATTGAAAAGCTGCGTCAGATTGTTTTCTGTGAACATATGAGGCACTCATTTTCCTTCTTTTTGGAGCTTTTCAAGCGCATGCAACTGATATCTGATGGCTTGGCGAGTTACTTGAAACCTCTCTGCAAGTTCTTTCGAGTTTGTGTTGTGTCTCCGCAAATTCTTCAAGATCTATCTGTATATGAAAACTTCTTTGGTTGGCTCGGTTGCTCCTCATTATTCAAGTCAAAATTGCTGGTCTTGAACTTGAACTGATTGCTTAAATCAAGTTCGTATTCTTAGACATATTCTTTCAGTAGCTTTCTGTACATTTCATACAAAATCCTTGATGTTTATTAATCTTTCAGTGAAACTGATGAAGCAGTGTTGTTGAAGATGCACCTTGTTGAGATCTACTTAACTCGTTAAGTAAAGAACAGAAACTTTTGAAATCATGCACAAATAAAGATCATGCGATTTCTCTCCCATGTGTAAAAATGATTAAAGTCCAATAGATTTATAAATTATGACTTTCTCATAGATGACCGACAGAATTAAGTTGCATACCAATACAAGATATATTAATTTAAATAGGCTTTTTAATCAATCCTGCACATGTGCTTAATTACCTCTTCCTCACATTTAACGTTTTCCTTTTCACAGATTTCTTTTAGTCTTTTGATTAAAATTTCTGACGCCAATGGCTTAAATCGAAATTTTGAACACCGAGAAGTCAAGGGTTCGATGATTCTATTAAGGAAAACATTATTTTGCTTAGGGAACACTTCATCATTGGAAATTTTGAAAAGCATGTTGTTTTTAAACTAACCTACTTATATAGTTGCATATTAAACAGAAACGAGTAGTTTTAGTCTGTTTTTCCATTGTACGCCTCAGGGCAGCCTTTTAACAAAGAAAACACAAAATTTAATATTAGACAACAATACTGAAGGCTAAAGGCAAAAAATCATTAAAACATCAAAAAAGTAAAATTTCTACCTGAGCACTTTGGGTCATGGCGTCTGCCTCATCCAATATGACAATTTTAAAAGGAGGACAAGATTTACCACTGGAATGAAATTATTTTAAGATTTTGTGTTTTTTTTAATGAAGATCATCAGTGTACTTCATTTACATTAATTGTTAATCATTTATTTTCATTCAAGTTATACGGGTAACAAGAAAACACGAGAAGTCAATGCATACAATTATAGCAAATGTTCAAAATGACCTCCATGAGCAATGCATTGCTGAACTCGTCGAAAAACTGCAATTTCTTCCACTTACGAGGGACAATCATAAAGTCATTACAATCAGCCAAAAGACGGAGAGATAGGGTGATGCTGCATGGTGGTTGTGTCAGTCCTTCTCTACATATGCATCTCCCAGGGCCACTTGACGAAAAATCTGACCCCTTTGGACATTTTGCCTCGCCGCTTTGACTAGATGGCCTCCCGTAACTTCTGCAGGAGGTCCCAGTAGTACGCTCCCATGATTACCTGGCCTTTCCTTTGCAATTTGTGCTTGTCACAGATGGGAGGGTGTCTGCTCAAGATGGGGCACTGTCACCGTAAACGGCCACTACCTCCTCATGGTTGGCGTTGTTCCCCTTCAAATGCAGGGACCTTATCACGGCTCGCACTTTCAATTTTCTGATAGGCTGTGCCATGTTGCTATGGACGCTTTGCAGTGTTTACCGGTACTGCACCAAATGCCACTTTGTATCCTCCAGCACTTGAGGGATTTCGCTTTCCATTGGTGCCACACATTTTCAAAAGCGAACGTTCTTTAACTGCTGATTGTAATGAACTTTATGACTGCTGAAGCAGTCTAATATCTCAAAAAATACAAGTTTTGTCAAAAAAAAGAAAAAATTATGTATCAAATATTTTTTGAATGCTATTTAATAGTGCTAAAATGAGCCCTTCCCACCCTTTCAGGGGGTGGGCAGGGCAACTATGAAATTTTAAATGGGAACCCCCATTTTTTATTGTGCTAATTTCAGCATTAGCTTTAAAAAAACATTGGTTGCTTTATTGATTTGAAGTGGACTTCTCGAGATATTCGTAGTAGTTTGACTTTTTTTTTGCACTTACAGCACCATCTGCAAAAGATTTTTAAAAAATGTTTGGGTAAAATTAATGTATTTTTTCCATAGAATCTGAATCTGCAAAAAAAAAAAAAAAAAAATTTGGGGGTTCCCATTTGAAATTTCAAAGTTGCCTCCTGCCCTACCCCCTACGGGAGGTGTAGGGGCTAATTTTTGCACTATTAAATAGCTATCAAAAAATATTTGACACTTATTTTTTTCCACTTTTTTTTTTTTTTTACAAGATGTGTATTTTTCGAGATATTAGACAGTTCCGAGACTTTATATTAACTTGATATACAGGGCCGGGATACATTAATATGACCACCTGTTAGTATCTGGAATATCCGCCTTTGGCGGCAAGCACAGCAGCTAGTCGACGTGACAGAGAGTCAATAAGTCCTCGGAAAGTGGTTGCAGGTATCTGGGACCATTCGGCGATCAGTGCATCCCGTAATTCCATCACCGTGCGTGGTGGAGGGTCCAGCTTGCGGACATGGCGATTGAGATGGTCCCACAAATGTTCAATGTGGTTGAGGTCCGGGGAGTTTGGTGGCCATGGGAGTAGCTTGAATTCATCCTCATGCTCCTCGAACCAGTCGTGGACAATTTTAGCAGTATGGCAGGAAGCACTGCCCTGTCGAAAGGTGCCATCACCCTGAGGAAACACTGTCGACATAAAAGGGGTGTACCTGGTCTGCGACAATCGTCAGGTAACGAACAGCATTCAGTGCACCCTCCAGCGGTATCAGTGGACTCGGACCATACCAAGAAAACGTCCCCCAGACAGTCACACCTCCTTCACCAGCCTGCCGTCTGCCAACGATGGTCTGGGGATGCCTGTTCTCAGATGCTTCCCGGCGAATTCTCCATCGTCCATCCACTCTGTTCACCAGAAACTGCGACTCATCAGAGAAAGCAACCATTTGCCACTTGGCCGAGGTCCAATGATGATAGTCCATTGCAAATTGGAAGAGTTTTCAGCGATGCACAGGCGTCAACATGGGTGCTGTCAACATGGGCGTCATACGCTTGCTCCGGAGCCCCAACCTCGAGAGGGATCGTTGCACTGTCTCGGTTCATTTGCTGTGTCAGTTGCTGAACAGTGGCACGCCGACTGGTCTTGGCCAGGCGTCGTAACAGATGCTTGCCTCTAGGATCGATGGCCCGTGTGGCCCCACAGTTACCTCTTCGGTTGCTCGAAACTGCCTGGTTCATACAGTCGCGGTACACCTTCACAACGGCAGCCCTAGAGCGGTTCACAAAGGTGTTCATTTCTGAAATGCTGCCCCCCCCCCCCAGCCCGGACCCCTTTTGGAGGTCCGACAGGTCACTTGCTCTGCCCATGACGGCGACAATTGCTGTGTTAACGGATGCTACTACACGTCTACTGTTGTCAGCTTTTAATGATATGCAATGATTTTTCATCGGCATACCATGGAACGTTGCAACATGTTCGAGGAGAGGTGGTCATATTAATGTGTCCTGACCCTGTATATATGCTGTTCACTATATGTATATCGTAATGGCTTTCGTTATCTTATAAAATATATGCATAATATATGGCGGCATGAACAATTTCAGTATCAAAATGTTACAGAATTTAAAAAGTAATTACCGACAGTAAAAATATCAATGTTCGAAATACAGAAAAAAAATAAATAAAACAAACATTTATTGCTTTGTTTTTAATAAATGCGTAAAATACTGTATTTCATCTGCAAAGACTATCTTACAGAAATAGAAAGCAGCGATTAATCTTTCAGAAAACACATGTAATTAGCCCACACCAGTCATAAACCTGATCCTAATTTCCACTCTGAACAGCCAAGTCTACTTTAAACTTCTACGATATTCGTTCAAACTATAGACTTTATAACCGATCAATTCTGGTTAGCTCAACTCCTGCCAAGCAGATGAAAACGCTTTTGGAATAGACTGTGCAACGAAAAGTTTCCCAAAAGGCATCATCCAAATGGAAAGACAATTCTTGCTATGGATAGGAACTTACAAAAGACTGGTCACAGAGAACTGACTAGGATTCTAAACAAAGAACTATTTGCATATCAGACTTTCAGAAGATGTCATTGCATCGTGTGGTAGAAACACCATCAATAAGCCTGTCAAGTTGCCCATGAAATGCATGCTTCATACACTTGCTCTGAGCTGTAAGTCATTATGAATAAAAAAAAGTTGTTTACTTTGTGGTCTCACTGTCATGCGACAGGAAGCTAACTCTGATTTCCTTTACAAGATGAACAAGTTTAAGGAGATGTAAGCCAACTCGCATTCCACTGTCCGAAGTAAAACAAGAAAACGTGCATCTCGCATGGAATTTTCTTGTCTTTCAGGGATGCAAAAGGCCCATCTGGACTAAACAATTATCACTGAAAATTCATTGCATCGTCTGAGGAATCACACTTCTTCCTTTAACAAGACTACAGCATAATCAGCTCGAGGTAATGGGCCTATTCTGTGTTATTACATTACAGGCTGATTGGCAGTTCTGTCATACTCTGGGTAATGTCTTTATGGGAAATGTTAGGTCGCTTTTTTACAGCTAATACCCTGGATACTTAAATCATATTAGAATCCTGTTATCAATCATTGCTGCTGTTCACATCCACAATATTCACTCCAAGATGCAGTCTCTTAGCACAATACTGCCAATAGTTTGTTTGATATCAAAGTGGATCCAGGAGCATAATCAAGAGTTTGTCATATTTCCAGCCTCCAGATCTTAACTTCAAATGAATTTGAATATTTCACAAAATAATTCAGTTGAACAGCTATTCAGATGCAACAACAAACCATCCAATCTAAGCTCATGGCATAGAAAGAAATTCCTGAACAAAAGTTCCAAACAGTTGTAGACTATGCCCAAGCTGTTGTTAGGGTTAGGGATGGTTCAACCATCATACAGCTTGTACTAAGAAGTTGTATCTAATAGAATGGGCAATCCGTGTTAGCTATGAGATACATAATTAAAAGAAAAAAGTATTCCTCACACTTACTCAGGTTGTACTCCACTGGCTGTAAGTTGTGAAAATGTTTTTACTTTCTCTCTTATGACTTGAATGCCTCTTTCATCTGATGCATTCAGTTCTAAGATTCGGTTTTTGTACATATCTCTGGGAAGAAAAAAATTCTTGGTTAAAACTTGTATGCAATTAAAAGATATGGATTACGAAAAGTATAAAAATTCACCCAAAGAGTTCCTTTGCTGCTGCTAAAATAGTTGATGTTTTTCCTGTTCCAGGAGGACCATAAAACAATAAATTTGGCAGCTGATAAAAGAAATAATCACAATTTAACATGGCATTAACAACTTTGCAGTTTGAACGTATTAAGTCATCCAATAACTTCTGGCATAAATGAACACAAAGGATTCTCATAGAGAAAAGAGGAAATTTCTACAGCAGGTGCAGTACTTAAGAATCACAATGACAGCGCTAATCTCCAATTTACATATTGCAAATCTCAGCAAGCTCCCAATTCATGGAATTCTTAACCCATTGAACTTGCCAACAAGGACAATTTGATAGTAAAATGCTATCAAAAAACGTGGAAATCTTGAGGTTGGAAGGCTATGTAAAAGCAACCGAAACTGAAGCATGCCAGTCAAAATGCCTAGAACTATTGGATGGTACTATCGTTCTTCATGACAACACCTATCCACACACTGTTCGTAAGGAAATTCTTCAACATCCTCCCTACACCCAGATCTCTCCCCATGTCATTTCCACATTTTTGAAAAGCTGAAAAGAGACGTTTATGGACATTGGTTTGTAGTGGATGAAGACGTGTGTGACTTGGTAAAGATGTGGTCCTTGTTGGCAGCACACAGGCTTCTTCAGGATGGGATTGACAGTCTTATCTCCCAGTGGAATAAACGTATCAATGGTTTAGGAAAATACTTATGAGGTAATCAACTTTCCAATAATACGTTTGGCATCTAACCAGTTTTCATTTGACTATCCCTTATACAGCAGAATCTTGTTAATATGAATCTCAGGAGACCAAAAATTTGGGTTATACTATCTGACAGTGAAAGAAACCCCGATGGCACGTGTTATGAATCAAGCCTCATACCAGATTGTGAAAAATTATCAATCATCTTTTATTTCAGACAAATACTTGTTTATTGAAGTTTCTCTACAGCATCAAGAAATGATAATACATAAAGTAATCAGGTCACGAAACTATGGATGTAAAATCAATAATAATTTTAATAATAACTTTAATGGACGTATGTACATTTCAAGGACTAGGCCCTCTTCATCAGCATGGAAAAGTGTTTTCATTATTTTTATTGAAGAAGTGATAACCCATGACCAGGTGGACTCGAAAATTAGAAAGCTTACACCCTAGCCCTCTCAGCCACCTGGCCGGCATTCTGAAGTGCCCAACAGCTGGCGCTAGTATCGAATCTGTGGGTACATTGGACACAAGACATAACAATAGGGAAATTATGAGTCATGAACTCTTATTTATCTAATGAGTTTGGTTATGTCAAAGTCTCGCTCTACAAACAGTTCATAGAGTGAAAGAAAAATACAGTTCTGCAAATCTTACCCAAAGGGTCGCGTTTTCTACTGTTTTTTTCTGTGAGGTGTTCGTTATCTGAACTGTTAACCCCCACAACTTCTTTCTTTTATTTGTGAACAGAACTTTCACCAGATAGCAAAGATAGTCCGCCAACTCGCCTTTTCTTTCACAAGGTGCATTCAAGTTATAACATCTCTGATTTTTTTCTCACATCTAATCATACAAAAAATGTGAAACTTGCGTCATTTCTCGACGTAGTCTCCCTGCAGCTGTACGCATTTTTCACAACGGCAACCCTATTATTCCATGGCCGCTGCGAATGCTTCTTTAGGAGTCTGTTTTGACTACTGGAAAATTGCTGATGCAATAGCGGCATGGCTAGTGAATGTGTGACAATGGAAAGTGTCTTTGATCGATGGAAACAGCCAAAAGTCACTAGGAGCCAGGTCAGGTGAGCAGGGAGCATAAGAATTCACTTTGTTGTCACAAAGAAACTGCAGCGTCGCATTTTCAGGTCTTCATGCAGGATTGTGTGCACAGAAACCACGGAAATGCCAACTTTGGAGGCGATCCTCTAAAAAAAATTTCTACACTGGCTCGATCATGTCGTCAGACTGGCTGGTGCAAGGCCGAGATTGTCTTGGTTTGTTGTCACATGACGTTCTGCCTTCTTTGAAATGTCACACCCACGAATGCACATTAGACACATCCATGACACCATCACCACGTTTCACTCAACTGGCCAGGAATTTCAATCTATGTCACACCATGCAAATGGAGAAAATGAATGATTCACACCACGCTGTTCTTGTAATGAAAACGTCGCAATTTTAAGTATCAAAAACAGTCCTAACTCTGGTTGCTGCCGCTTAAGTTCTGTTTGCCGTACAGTGCTGCCATTTCTGTCACGCATTCACAATGAAACAAACCGTATGTTTCTATCCGTTTCCAGTCCTGAGAAAAAAAAATAGGTGGTGTTATAATTTGAATGCACCTCGTATTTGCTAATGCGGTCGATCAACTCGGTTATACAGTAACTTTCGTTTAAGACCATGCCGACAGTAGATCTATCATAGTGATTTTTTTAGAAAATATGTATAACCGGGTGCTCCAGTGGAAACACCGGAAGTAGCCCTAAAAATGGGACCTCCCAAAATACCGGAAGTAGTCCCAACAGCGAGACTTGCCAAAATACCGGAAGTAGATTTTGCCAGGTAATGCTTGAAATTTAATACAGAACCTGGATAAAAATACAAAGAGAACATATGAAAGTACATTCAACATTTTGTTGGACACGGAACCATAGGGTAACAGAGCTATTCAATGCTCTGTACCGGAAGTATTAATCACGTGGCTGCGAACGACAGGAAACACGTGATCGTTGCGCACGGCTCTAGAGGAGGGAGGCGTTTAAGTAAAGAAATTTGTTTGTACAGATTAGTATCTATTACTGACTACTGTTTTAAAAAATGCCGGGCGCAACGAAAAATGGCCGGGCGCAATAAAAAAATGCCGGGCGCAATGAAAAATGGCCGGGCGCAGCGCCAGGCTAAAAACGCCTAGAAAAATCACTATATCAGCATTTATAACCAACCAATCACCAATCCAAGTGAAGAATGCTTTTTGACCTACCCTATTGAGCTTGAACATTAGCTTGATGACTTGTTCAATGTTTTCAAAGAGTGAGGTCAAAAACGCTCACTGGTGAGAAGAGTTAGCGAGAATTTCTCACTGGACTAACCATCTTTTTCTCGGTTAGGACGGTTAGACTAACCAATTAGGCAGAGGAGCACTAATTGCAGTTTTCTAACCGGGATTTATGACTGATCAATTGCTAACTCTTCTCGCCGGTTAGGGTTTTGACCTCAGCCAAAGATTAAATCAAAAAGAGTGATGAAAAGGAAAAGCCATTGAAAATATAAGAAAATATTAAGCAAAAGGAATTTAGATTCTAGGTTTTTGCGAAATATCCAAACATTATTAATTGAAAGCTGTGCCAATGTTTATTGGATAAACCAATATATACATATGATATTATTTTCTACTTACATCGGCTCCTCGCAGGCATTTCTTCAAGACAGCAACAACCTCATCCTGGTAGGCCACATCATCGATAACTTTGGGTCGACTAAAAATAAATATAAGATTCACTTTAAACTTCTGTAGCAAATGTATTGACATTAAAATACGAATAAAAGGGATGTTTTACTATTTTTCAACCCATGGTGTCGGGATCTGTCTTTTAACCGAAGGAGGCTGCAATTTGTCTTTGCTTGTAGAAGCCGCCCCACTTTGATTTGCTTTGACACCTTTCAGGTAAGCGTGCATCGTGCTACCTACAATGAGTTCAAGTGGATGAAAATCATCGACGAGCAATTGAGCTCGATAACAAACTTAGGAAGAGAAAAAGGAAATAAAAACTACTTACCGTATCTTTTATATATAAGGTCATTCAGGTTTTTGCAAAAAGAAACTAAATTTTCGAGATTGCTCAAATAGTTAATAAATTGAAAATGAGATCGTAAACATATAACTTCCCGCCATGGCTTCGGTCCTGAAGCGGGATCGCTTTTGTAAATTGAAACTATTAAGCAAAGCGAAACTTCGTTATTTATTAAGGAATTTTTTTAAAAATAATTAATCTAAATATTTTAAAATTATAAAAAACAATTTAAAAGTTATTTTAAGTTAATTTAATTTTTTATAATATTTTTCTTCATTTATTTTTTTGCAATATCAATTATAAAGCCGCATTTATGAGCTTTCCATTATTTTGCCATCTAGAAACCGGTGGCGCAGGAATAAAGAAGGGGTATCGAATTATATAATCATAATGAATTATTTGCAAATAACGAAATGAAATAACAAATTAACAGATTTTATTTAGAAAAAATAAACTTATTTACCACGATCGTTTTTATTTTTATTATTTATCCATTAGCCTTTTAAAGGTAGATTTTTCCCTCGTCTTGCATTTATTTCCTTACATTATCCCTCCAACCAGCCTCCAACCATGGAAAATGAAAACAAAGTTATCTCTCATCTATCATCCGTTTTGTTAAATTTTTATTGACGATCGCTAAAGTGCACTTATAATTTAAAAATGAGTGTAGAGAAACATCAGCCAGATGTCGATTGCTCGAATGGAGGCAGAGGAGTTTGGTTAGTTAAGGTAAATGGGTTACTACATTGATAAATGTCTTGTAAACTCTTCGCTGATGTGATCAGGAATCGTTGAGTCGTAATACATGTGTATTGATTTATGAAATACTTTCTTAATTTCTAGAGATTATAATTATCATCATTTTATCCTTTTTATGAACGTGGGATAACTTAAAAACTCAAAATCTTACTTAAACATACTCTCATAAAGTATGCATACGGTACCGTCGTCACGATTGAATAGATGCTATTTGCCAGTGACATACTTTTAGAGAATAGGTGCATTCCTCTACGTTTATACACGAATTTATAAATACACTCACAAAAAATACTTGTCATCATCCTTAAAAAAAAAAATAATCCATTATTTCATACAGTCTAAGCTCTATAATCATAATCAAGCTTTATTTTTGAATAATATAATTCCAAAGATATAGAAAACATGTTAATTAACTTTTGAATGGTTTTTGAATAAAGCGGAATTTCATTGGCAATGTTAATCATCCAAGGCTGGTATACAGAGTTGGCACAAAAACACTCCCATGATTTCAGATAGTTATAAAATCAAAATTTACTGGAATAGTCTTACACATTGATGGCTACAGTTGCATCAACTAGTAAAGTTTCATGTGGTTTTGGTTGTATCATATGCACTCAAAATGCACAGGGTTCGCGCTAGGACAAAATATCTACAAGTCAATTTGACTCCCTAGCCTGAAAACTGCGAGTCAAAATTTAGATTTTTTTTTTTTAACTTTCTTATTTTTACGTGCATCCAAAATCTTTATAGCTACTGATTGCACTGGACCATGGACTATTGAATCTCGTATGTTACATGAAACTGGGGGACACATGCTCTCTATCACTGCTATGCTTAGTTATAAATTAAAACTGTAAAAGTACATGTGTGTGTGCTGTTAACGAATTAATAAGGTCATATCAAAGATTAGATCTTTTAATGAAATTTGATTAATATTTGGGCTTCTGGACATATTTTTTATCTCTCCTCCCCCGAATATGTGATGGCATATCGTAGTAAATTGCATTTGATTTTTTTCCCCCAGTAACAGTTCAGTAAGTAGGTCTACTTCCTCTCCCTTCAACTGTTTGCATTAGACTCTCCTAGAATCCTTTTCAGAATATGTCACATCCATCCAGCAATCATCAAGGACTGCACTGGATATTTTGGTTTTTGTAGAAAGAGTGCACTGTATGACCACAATAAGATCACAAAACAGAACACAATGCTGTTGAATACCATACATGTACAATTGGGTTGAAAAGTAACACACTGGAGTCCCTGGAGAAGGGGGCCTGACAGGAAAGTGACAGCGATAATACTGATCAACATTGCCTGATTGGGGTAGGTCATCCTAGATAACAAGGGAATCAGTTTGTGGGAATCAGGTTGTTAAAGATGGGGAAAGTGTCTGCCAAGTGGGTTCCCAAACCCCTGACTGCAATGCAAAGATAACAGGGTGAAGACCTGAGCAGCAGTTTTCTTCAATGTGACTGCCAGGATCCAGTGGGCATAAATTATTGGCACCAATGTTACAACTGGAAAAGCTTTCTCTTTGTGACTGCAACAACGATAACAGAAACTGTCAAAGTTTTTATACCGATCATAGTCATATCATCATGAATCAGTCTATTTCGATATGAGTCTTTTTTGTGACTTGTAGGTGGTACTCAAGCTCTCCAAATGTTGAGCACCTCCTGAATGATGGATGATATGGTCTAGGCAAATGGTTTACTTAATCCTTAGCATACCCCCCTCAAAAAAAAAAAATTAGATTAATTCACAGGAGTTATGTCAGGTAAATGTGGCGGCCAAGAGATGGGCCATCACATTCTATTCATCTGTCTCTCAGGAAAATATATGGGGTGGTGCATCTTCTTTTGGAAAAACACGCTTGGCTGATCTCCTCCATAATTGTAATGCATAGTTTTCCAGCATGCCCAAGTATTTGTCTTTTAGTCACTGTTTTTCCAGGGAAGAAGAACAGTTATGTCACCTCTGCTCGCAATAGTGCACACCAGACAGTCACTTTCTTGCTACTCCACTTACGTTCACATGTAACACATGGATTTTATGATCCCCCTATACTGCAATTACATCTGTTAACTTTCCCACAAATGCCAAATGTGCATCACAAAAAACAATCTTGAAAAGGAAAGCATCGTCCTTGTCGGTTCTGTCAGGCATTGCTACTGTAAATTCAAAACGTTGTGGCTTGTCATCCTTTTCCAGTTCATGAAAAATGTAAATTTTATTGGCGTGCAGCTTCAACCGTGGATAGTTTTTAAGTTACGAGGTTGCACAGTGGGTTGTGGTAACGCTTTTGTAATTTTTGCAACACGTTCATTCGATGTCAATGGCCTTCTGGTGCAACACAAGTGTGGTTGCTTGAAATTGTTTGAGTCAGCGATTTAATGATCTTTCATCGGGTGTGTCTTATCATATATCAAGCAGTAATGTTGTTGAACTTTAATTGGAGATTTTAATTCCCTTAATATAGCACACTTTACTGCTTTCTGCTATGGAGTTGCCATTTTGGTTATGATGTAACACTGCTGGGATCAGCCACGTTAATGGAAGCAGCTAAAAACTTTTAAGAGTTTCTGTTTTCATTGTTTCAAACCAGGTAGCGATAGCTTTTTAGTAATAATGTTATGAACGTTTTTTATGGTACCAATAATTTATACCCAACCTGTACTTTGAAGAATACAAGCACCGTAAAGAAATTGCGTACACCTGAAGGGAGACTATATTGAGAAGTAGACGAAACTGCACATGTTTCTGTGTCTATGGGAAGGAGGGGAGGATAAAGTGTAATTCAATATGATACGTCCCTTGTATATCTCTTAATTCTTCATTAGGGACAGTTATCCTCTTTCCTGCCAATTTTGTTTTTAAGCACTCTTCACAGTAAAGATTGACTTTATCATTTTGATAGCACATTAGATGTCTAAACTTACATTTCCTAAGAGAAATCAAATCTAATTTTTATAAAATGTAAAGAATTTTAAGTTTGATTCAGAACTGTCTTTTATCATCTTATAATTACATTCATTACCGTTTTATGTTTAGGTTCCAAAATATATATCATCAAGATGGAATAAATCATCCAATCCAGAAGTCGGAAAACTCTCAATTGCTAAGTATGATTTACAAGGTTTTGTTATTACGTACTTAAATCATAAGTTTTTATTTTGAAATTACTTTTTACATTAAGGACCTTCACAGTTTGGACTTGAACGAGGAACTTCAGCTGCAGATTCCTGGTTTGAGTCCAGGCTGTGGAATTTTTTTTTCCTGTTTTCATCAATAATTTAAAACATCTGAGGTATGAATGTAATAAATAAATCCTCTTAGAACATTCTTGAGTAATTCTTTAATGAAGTCTGTCATGTTTTAGCCTTTCTTCGAAATGGCTGCTGACATTGGATAAGTGTTGACATGTTTTTTAAATCCCAATGTGTTACCATCTTATGTTGATTCAAAAGTCCCTGAACTCCAAGTTTAAAACGTATTTTCTGCAAAACCATAGAAGATATCCGAATATTGCTATCTGTTGTAGTTGTCTGTGAACTTAGGAACGCGCTGCGCAACGTGAGAGCACACAAGACATAACGATTGTGTGGGATGGGCTAACAGTGACATTCAGTTGGTAATAGTTCTCACGCAAGTCAGTCACATTCTTGGAAGTTTATTTTGCAGAAAAATTGTACCAACGTTGCAATCAGTGCTTTCAAAGGAAGTTTCCAACTGTACCTGGGAAAACAATTGTGTATGATCTTGTATACCAGTTTCACGCGGCAGGCATTTTGCATGATAAGCCTAAAAGTGCCCCACGAGTCGTGGTGACAACCACATTTCTGAAGAAAATTCAAGCTTCCCTGCAGCGCTCCCTGTGGAAGTCACTTCGGCGGCAGTCTCAAGAGTTAGGGCCCTCGTATTCAGCCTGCTAGAGGGCTACTAAACGTCTAAAGCTATGGCTGTACAGAATTCGAGTAGTGCAAGAGCTTCTTTGTTTGGATTCGGAAAAACGCATTGCTTGCTGGTAATGTTTTGAGATTTTAAGCGCAAGAGTTTTACTGCATGAAATTGGACTCTGCTCTTGCGTGAGAGCCACTACTGACTTAATATGTCACCGCTCGCTGGCGCCCACACAAGCTTCGTGTCACGTGGTGCTGTCACGTTGTGCAGCACATTCCAAGTTCACACACACCTGCCCTAAACAGCAATACTCTGTTATCTTTTATGTTGTGCAGTAAATATGTTTTAAACTTGGAGTTCGAGGACTTTCGAATCACCCTGTACCATCAGATCCTGCTACTCACTAAAAGATTCAGATATGTTTCTGCTACCAAAAGGGCTAATTTCACAAATGCATACAAAAACTTATGCCTAAACAAACTTGTACATGCGTCGTTTGACTCTCAAATTGCAAAGCAATACTGCTCAAATCGAGCCTTGGATTCTGAAGATTATGTCAGTCTTTTAACTCCTAGATGCAATTTAGTTATCTTTAAAACATTATTAAATTTAATAACTTAATTTAAGCTAGGAACATGATGTTAATAACTTAATTTAAGCTAGGAAATGTTGATATCTACCATAGCCTTCCAGTGCAAGCATTCTGCAGTTAATCATATTCATCTTTTTCTGTTGTTCTTAAAAAAAAAACATTCTCTTTACATTTATAAAAAAAAAATAAGTATTTTTTTTTTCTCTCTTTTTATAGAGTTCCAGGGTCAGGCATAGAAGTCCGGTTTAATCTCAGCGATGCAATTGCTGACATGCGAGAATCAGAAGATGACACGGCTATACCTAAGGATCACAAATTTCTGCTTTCAAACAATTCAGCACAAACTCTTGCTGTATTTTCACAGGCTGGTGGTGAGTTTTATTTTATAATGAAGACTTCTTTATAGTCTTGGTATTCTACCGAATGAGAAAGACTACAGTATTGCAATCTATTGCACTTAATTTTTTTTATTGTGATATTATTAACCTTTTGCTGCACAAAACAGATATAATCACTTAAGCTCCATTACCTTAACCTGCGAAAGTGAATTTATCCTACAGACTGTAAAAAAATTTTTGTTACACACTAAGTAGAGAATATTTTCATGTATATAATTTCTATACAGGGTGAGGCATTTATCTTGAGACAACTGAATATCTCGGAAACTAAGCATTGTACGAAAAAAATGTTCAAAATCAAAGTATAAACTCCTGGGGAAACCAGAAATAAATATATAAATGGGAAGAAAATGTGGATATGATAAATAAAGACAAAATAAATAACAACTCTTTAACCACAACAAAAATTAAGT
>JAHWFO010109237.1:436024-497995 GCA_023313115.1 Rhysida immarginata
TTGAAATTCTGACTTCGGATTCATTTTGTTTTTTTAAAAGAACAATCCCCATACCAAATGATTTGTTGGCAACTGGTCGGACTTAACACCCTAAGAGAGTTAGTAATAACAAAACGTTGAAATCTGCCCTATCATTGGGCTCCACATTGACTGCTTTGTAGTCTTTAGGACATTAGGAGATATCCTTGT
Organism: Rhysida immarginata; assembly: GCA_023313115.1. NCBI lineage: Eukaryota > Metazoa > Arthropoda > Chilopoda > Scolopendromorpha > Scolopendridae > Rhysida > Rhysida immarginata. The sequence goes on from JAHWFO010109237.1 coordinate 436,214, forward strand.
TGCACCGTATCCAGTTTGGCCCAATTGGTAGTGGCGAGAGCTGAATACTCGTGTCACTGGTTCGAAGCCAGGTCGCATAATTTATTCTTTAGTTTTTCATGTTAACATCTTTATTTTATATTGGAGGATTACTCTTAGTTCTTAATTATTGCTTTCTTATGGTTTGCTTTTTCATCTGTTTTCCAATCTGCGATCCAGGTGTAAGTACATTTTTGTAAGTACCAGTAATAAATTCATACCGAGTAACATATTAATAGAAGCAAATAACACTATCACCGATTGAATTTATATTTGTTGTTACAAATAATAATCTCCATCACCTGTTAAGTTTAAATTATTGTTCTTTCTGTAATTAAAGATAATTTTTTTTTAAATCATATTAAAGTATGTTTGTTTAAATCATATTAAAGTATATTTTTTTCATTTATAGCCAACAGCAGTATGTTTGATCTACTTAGTTTTAATTAAACTTAAGAATGGTTAGTGAGTTTTATTTAATACTACCTCAGATGTCTTAAATTTTAAATGAAAATAGGGAAGAAAATTCCATAAAGCCTGGGCTCGAAGCAAGAATTTTCTTTTCTGTTTTCAGTTATATTTTAAAACTATGAGGTATGGCATATAAACAAAATATTCATCAACCATTCTTAAGTTTATTCTTTAATAAATATTACGCAGGTAGGATTATATTTGTTCCAGTTTGCGAACTAGGTATTTCTAACAACCCAAAATGAACACTAACAAGGGAACCCCACATAGAATTCCGATGCACTTTTTTTTGCGTGCAAGCACACCGTGGAAGCGATAGCGTTGCACGGCAGTGAAGCGCCCTGGAAGTGCGCAGAGTTCAAAAAACATGACAGAAAGAGGATAAGCGAACTTGTTAGCGGCGATCGATAAAGAATTGCAGTTAGAGCACTGTTATTAAGCATAAAACCTTAATTTTGCTGTACAATTATTCGTCTCGAAATAATTTATAAGATGAGGTAGGCATCCATGAATACTATTTTTATTTAAAATTATAAAGCACCGCGATATATACCCCCTCACCAACGCAATGTATTACTCGACGTTGCACATGAAGCCAGCCCCGTGTTTGATTACCGAATTATTTAATAAAATGAAATAATAAATTAAGGAAATGGTTATTAATTACTCTAGACATTTTTAACTGGAAGGCAATTAGCTAATTGTAATAATCTATTTTAAAAACTAAGTTTGTTTAGAAATTTGAGAAGCCATTCAATTGCCATCTGCTGCTGTCTGTTTCATCTGAATTGGATTTGTGCTTATTGCTGTGAGTAGTGGAAGAAAGAAGTTCCGTTAAGCGCATTAATACACCGCTTTAACAATGGAGTCTTTGTATGAATATGTGTGCTCAAATTTTTTTGTTTTCGTGGTTTATTTTGAAAGAAACAAAAATCTGCACGCTCTTATTTTGCAAGCATCTATTGTAGCTTCAATTGAGTAACATATTTCAATTTGGTGGAAATCTGTGACATACATGTTCGAGGGATTCCCTCGTAAGTGGCATAATGCCTCCATGTTAGAATGTTGGTGTGTCTAGCTGTGAAATTTTCTTTCCTATTGGTTTTTTTTTTTTTTTTTAAATTTTTTCCTTGGTTATAATTTTGCTTTAGCATGAAGTTATTTCATTCAAAGAGAAGATAACAATAAACTGAAGATATACTTCAAACAAATCATAAATACAAAGGAGAAAAGGGAAGGAAAATGGTAAGATTGGTGCCAGCAGTAGGCATGGTCCCTGGTTCGAAGCCAGGTCGCAGAATTTTTCCTTCCCTTTTCTTTTTTGTATTTATGAAATTATTTCCTCATTTTTGTATCATTATGCTGTACCTTTTTAATTATTTTAAATGACTTTTAATCATTGTTCAGGTATAATAAATATAAAGAAGATTGAAGCAAGCTGTTTTTCTTTTAAAGCTTTTACGTTAGCTTATAAAAACAGAGGAATTAAATTTGATTCAACTTTCTTAACACTCTCTCAAACATTAAGTCCATGTTTCCCGTTATTGATATAAAATTGAAATGAAAAGTTACTTCAATTTTATAATCAAAAGTCCACAAAAAAATTTAGATTTATGAAAATGAATTTTGGTATTTTACCATTGTCTGTTAAATTACAAGAAAACACGTACATCTTTTACAGGGTGATTCAAAAGTTAGTTCACTCAAAAATATACAGTCGAAACTTGATATCTTGAAACTTTTTTAGTTCCCTGCATTTTCACTATTAAATTCAACGTAATTTTCCCTTGTTATTTTTTGGAAAACTTCGCTATGTCGAATTTTGATTTTATGTATAAAAATAGGCGGTAACGCATGGAATGTTTGAAAAAGGAATCTACCAGACAGTCAAGCTATTATCTGAAGGTGGTCATCCAACGTTTTTTTATAGCTACGACTATAAATTGCCTATATCCCTTGCGCTGCAGAATGCAAACCACTTAAATTTAAGATTTTTTCATTATGAGAAATTTTTGTATGAAAATGAAGAAATTTAACTTCACTTCCGTTAAAGTTAGATGATTATCATGCGTTATAGAAAAAAAAATCCTGCAAAAAATTTCGATTTCCTTGTCAATTCCCTGTTGCATATGAGATGTTTGAGCATGCACAGTTTGTGTGTTTCTGACATTAGTGACGCCACTTATCTCAAAACCTCTTTATCTCGAATATTTTTCTGCTCAACGTCTTTCCAAGAATGTGTGCTGTTGCATTCATTTGTGCAAGCAGGAGAATGGGGGCCACTTTGAACATTTACTGTAGGTTCAATCAGTGTCGCATTGATTAAAGAATATCCACTGCAAATTTGACTTCAGAATGTTTAATGGTTTTCATTTTACATCTTGTATATATGTATATCTTTGGTGAACTGACTTTTGGATCACCCTGCATAATGTGCTGTGACCAATTCTTATTGATAGCAATTGAGCAATCTTAGAGGCACAGAGTACTAGGATGACGTATACATGAACACAGAAGTGAATGTGTTGAAAAATTAAAACGAAAAGGAAAGAAAAAGGGAAATACGTTTGAGAAAAAATGTATTACATAAATAATGAAATAAATTAATCCAAATGAATTTATAAAAAAATACAAGTATTACAAAACAGAAAAAGTAAAAACATTTATGATACAGATGCATAACATAAATAAATATCAGAAAATGATGTATGGAATGACTGTATGGATGAAAATAGACTTGCCATATCAGCAGGTAATTGGTTCCAGAGCATTCCACAGATATTGAAACTGCCATTAGTACCTAACCATCTACGAGACCTTTGCTATTGCATGTATTGTGTAAGTTCCCGTATTTCTCAACCTTTTTCTCCTTTAATAAAAATAATGTACATACGAAAAAAGATACATACATGTATTTTTAATTTGCACAAATAAAAGGTTTATCAGAAGTACTCAACAATGCAACAAAAAATGAATTCTGCATGAACAAGTTCTAAAGATGAAAATGAAAGGAAAGTTTTTGCGACCTGGATTCTTTAACCAGGGATCACAACTATCTAGCTTGTCACCTCTACCAACTGGGCCATGAGGCAAAGAGCTGGATACTTGTGGTTCCTGGGTCAATAGCAGGTCATGGAATTTTTCCTTTTGTTTTTCATCTTAATTTAATATCTAATGTTGGTTTAGAATGGAGGTGCTAGATAGGTGCTTGCCCATCATTGGAATTCCAACTTGACTACTTAATATTAGGACATTTAGAGACAGCTTTGCTGTAACACATGACACAGTGGATAGAGGCAACGAGCTGGAGACTCGTGCTTCCTGGTTAGAATCCAGGTTGCAGAATTTTTCCATTTGTTCTTCGTCTTACAAGGAGACTCCACATAACTGTGATAAAAAAAAATTCTATGAGTAGCTTTCACCCAGTAAGCTACCATGCAAAGCCTTTCGATGCACTTCTCAAAATTTTCCAAGGAAAAAAATTCATGAAGTGAAGACATTGTATATGTGCATATGCCGTTAGACGGTGTAAGTGTTGCGACTGGGGGTGTGATGAGAAGTTACGCAAGGGTACACGCAGTCAATATCGCTGCAGAGGTTGATGTGAGTGTCAGAACTGTTTACAACTCTTCATCACAGAAACATTACAGTAACGCAAAGTGTGGATAGAGGGTGCCCCATCATTTGGAACTAGCACAAGAATCGTTTTGCACGGCCATGTCATTGGACTTTTTGGAGTGCTATCATGATAATGAGGATTTCTTGTCAAGAATTGTCAGGGGGGACGAGAGCTGGTGCTACCATTATGAACCTGAATCCAAGTGCCAAAGTCTGCAATGGAAACACCCTGGATCACCATCATCCAAAAAATCAAAGTCGATCCACAGTAATGGATTTCATATGGACGGGGAAGTGCAAGAGACGGTTCGGAATTGGTTCAAACAACACTCAAGACCTTGAAAGGTATTTTGCGCCTTTTTTCACAGTGGGATAATTGTTTGAACTACCATGGTAATATTTTTGAAATAAATTTATTTGTTTAGTCCTCATTGCGTTTGGCTTGTTACTTATTGAATACACCTCTGAATATAAACTGCATACATCGGTGATAAATTTTATGAATTTTTTTTGCAGAAAATTTTTGAGAAGTTCATCTTGCATGGACATTTTATTGAGTAGAATTTTTTTTTATCAAATTCGATGGGCCAGAGTTCGTGGAGTCTCCTTTTTAGATTAATCAATGTGTATAATACTCCATTCGCACTGCATCTACGCTAGATCGAGTTGAGCTAGCTTACTCAGGCTAGTTCATGAAGCTAAACTGTTCACACTAAAATCTAGCCCTATCAGGTTTTATCATATTTGATTACCTTGGTACAACTAAAACCCGAGCTTGTTACTAAGTCACTAGTCAAATTTAATAATTTTAGTTCATACTCTTTAACATAGTACTACTAATGCTAATTCGTACTTACTTAAATTAATTTAATGTGATCATAATTTATTTTATTCATTGTATAATTTAATAAAACCTTGCCCATATTCAGAAGTAAAATTTTTAATTTTTCGCTGAATGGTCCCATGTTTGATAGAGCTGATACCATTCATCGCTGCCGCTATCCTCTCGTAGACCACCCTGTTTCTTTTTGTTCTTATTAAGTTGTCTATTTTCCCTCCCACAAGCGAATTAGGATGAATGTTTAGCATCATCACTCCACATTCATTTTTAACTCCACTCACGCTATTTGTATAGCCGTTTTCCATGTTTTGTTTTTTTTGTGTCTCGCCTGTCTCCAGTCCCAGAATGCAATGCGGAAAAGCTAGTTGACGTCTTGATCTAGTTTAAAATGGTAGCCCAAGTCAATTTAGTTTGAGGATTTTTAATCTAGGTTAAGTTGGGCTAGATGCGTTCGCACCGTACATTTCAAACCTGGTTGAGAAATTGTGCCTGATTGAAATGTGCAGTATGAATGGGTTATTAGGGATCATTCGCAAATAATTGCTAAAATGACATAATTTTACCCCCCCCCCCGCGTGTGGGGGGGGGGACATCACTCAACGGATTTTTACCATTCACTTTTGTCATCATTTTGAAATTTCCCACTTCTTCCATCAAGTGAATGTATTTTCTGAATGATCCCTTGGCTATCTTTTTCTACAGGACAATGGATTCTCAATACTGTTGTTTTCCTTGTTATTAAAAAATGAAAGCTATTTGGAATCCAAGATGGTATTAAGACTTTTTAAGAACAATATCTGAATGGGAACCTAACATCTTTTCATTTGAAAGGGATATAATAAAATTACTGGGAGAGACTTATTTCCCTAGAAATAAAAGTTTCATTTATAGAAAATAAAATGCATATAGCTTTTTATAGGGTTATACTGAAATATGATATCATCAGGAATGGATGAAGGGGAGATGATATCTTCATCCATTCATCCCCCTTCATCCATCTTCATCCATTCCCAATGATATCTGATGCATGGGGATCTTTTCATGCAGTTATTTAAAATTTTGCTGAAAGTTTTATTAAAATACATAATTTTTAGAGAATTATTTGTAAATAGATATTCACCTCAGCCTATTCAAATTAAATTTTTTCTGAAAATTTACTAGAGCATGTATGTCAAAATTTTGATATAATTTGATTACTTCTTCTTTATTCCTGATTTGTTTAATGGAAGAAGTGAGAATGAACCTTAGTTAATAATTTTTTTATTTACATTCTTTCATATGTATTTATAGCTCTGCATTCTTTTACAGATCACCTGGAAATAGAAATTCTAAAATTAAATTTTCTTAAAATGTTTAACCTATTTTTTTGAAGTGCATCCAAAAAAATATGACGTTTCAAAGTTGCCACTTAGTGTTACATAAGATGATGAAAATGATTTAATTCAGTAAATGTTCATTAATTTTAAATTATTCTTATTTTTTTTTGGCAGAAAAATTAATGATTGAAGGACGTGTTGTGGAAAAAGCTGACTGTCGCCCTGCTATTGGAGATGTTAATTACATGAAACTTAAAAAGTATTTCTTTGTTTAAGGATTTTTAATGATCATGATAATTAATAATAGTGTTATTTACATATGTTCAATGTTTCATTGCAGGCAGTGTATATATCGTGCAAGCAAGCCTCATCGTGTGGTGAAGCAATTAGACCGTGTTGTTAATACTTACAAACCTGTCTCTGATCACAAAAATAATGTAATAATATTATTGTTAATTTTATTATTATTATTATTATTATTATTATTATTATTATTATTATTTATTTATATCATATAAATCACCCTTATTAATGAAAAAAAAAAAAAAAGTTACTTTTCTCCTCGAACTTAAATTAAAGGTAAACTTTATGATCAAGCACTACTTTTAATCTAAAATGAAAGATCATGATATTAATAATAACTTAACATATATAATAATTTTCAAATGGAATTTTAATTGTTCAAAAGTAACAAAAACCTCTTAGGCTGATAAAATTGAACGGTCTCCATGATTTTGGGAGAAGGTGATGTCAGATGTGAAAGGAGGTGAGAATGAGCTGTGGAATCATGAATTGCAGTGAAGTACAAACAGCACTGCTGTTTTGCTGTCTATCACTCCTCAGAAAAAAAGATGGAGTACAGAGCATTAAAAAAAAAAACCCACCAAATTTCTTTTTTTTTTTTTTTTCTGGGGCCTTTTTAGTAATAAAATATTATGATCAAATTTAAACTTTTGGTTGATATTATATTACCCTTGAATAATATAATTAAGCAAAAGAAAGAATAAAATATAATAAAATTTTTCCATAGAGTTCACTTTTAAAGTATGAGGGCGAGTGATTTGAGAATGACCCACATGATTTTGCATTTTTTTTTTAAAAAAGTTCCACCAGCTTTTAAACATTTATCTCAACAACCAACAAGTCCAGTTATTCCAAGCTCATAAGTCTCTAGGTTGCTGTTACATAATGTTCTAACTCCCACCTGCACTTCTTTGTCCTACGTGAAGCATCGGCGGCATTTCAGTTGTTTCTTAAGATGACCGGAAACGTGAAAGTTTCGGTGGGGATGCTTGAGTGTCCCATCTGAACTTTTGATTTGCAAATCATCCTATACTTATGGGCCATGGATTTTCATGAAGCAAGATGAGACCTTGTAATAGCGCTTCAGGTAGTGTGTTTTTGACATGCACTTCTCACCATAAAACAGCCTCCCTGCAAAGGTGAATGTCATGCTGTGAAACACCTTCAGCTGTTATGAATCTTAAACACTACACTGTTCAATTTTTGGAGTGTTCATTGCACTACATGCATGAATTATCACTGCAAATTCAATTCACAGTCACTTAGCCTCGCGACTGCACGACTTGAACACAAGTGATATGGCATTATATGCCACTGTTTCCAGACGAAACCATTTGTGGTGTAAGTTGGGTTGGCTCGCTTTCATTCGACTTGCCCTTAATAATAACTTAAATATACGTAACGTATACAAAACTGAGCTTCTGAATTTAATTAATAACAATATTAGCCTTGAAAAGATATTTCTTTTTATTTGGATCTTGAATCCCATAATATTTTATTGCCTAAAATGTTTCTATCAATAAGGAATAATAATTTTTGAAAGAGATAAAATACAAACGATCACATCCCACCTGGTTCACGGATGTTTAACATCATCTAACATCATGAATAGCCAATGTATACAAAAATGAGAAATATATTTTTCTTTAGATATTTTTTGAGGAATTTTTTTGTATTACTTGAATTTAATAAATTAGGTGATAAATTTTAGTAATGCTATTTCTTATTCAATTGATCTTTCTTGACATGTTTCACTTGATGGTATTATCGTAGAGATTTTTCAGTGTCTCAATAGGAACAAAATTTTTCAGATTTTGAAATTATACAATAAATATGATTTAACAATAGTCTGGATGGTGTAACAAAGGCTTGTGATGTAGTTAAGGCTGTACTTACTTACTTACTTACCTACTACTAGTCTGTTAGGGTTGAGAGTGCAGCAGCCCTTTGTAGGATCTCCAGCAATTGCAATCTCCATCGCTTATTGCAGTGGTAATATCCAAGCGACTCGAACCATGTAATCTAGCCTCCTAGTTCTAGCCCGACACCTTGATCTCTTACCCATGGGCTTGGAAAATAGCAACTGCCTAGATAGACCATTTTGTGGCATCCGTATCAGGTGGCCATATCAATGCAACTGAGACTTCTCCATGCAGAGAAGTAATCTCTAAAGACTGTAACAATTAAATCAAATTTCTTCACAAGCCTTTGTTACACTATCCAGATTATTGTTAAGTCATACTTATTGTATAATTTCAAAATCGCAAAAAATTTTTCCTACTAAAACATCGAAAAATCTCTAATGATAATGTTGTTAGGTGAAACATGTCGAAAAAGACCAATCGAATATTAAATATTGAAATAGTATTATATTGACTAATTTATTATTTTTCTATAGAAATGCTCAAGAAATATACATATATAAGAAAATAAGTTCCTTCTTTGCTTACCGGCCAGGTGGCCGAGAGGGCTAGGGCGTAGGCTTTCTAGTTCTCGAGTCCGCCTGGCTGCGGGTTCGAATCCTGCTGTGGGCATGGATGTTTGTGTTTGTCCCGGGCTGCGTACAGATATAACTTGTATAAAAGGTGCATAATGACTTAAGTAGTCGACACCTTAATTTCTAGAACCCCCCCCCCCCCCTTCTTTGCTTCTGTGAAAATTAAAGAAATACAATAGAAACCCGTTAATACGTGTTTCAAGAGATCAAGCAAAAACTACGTTTTTATCCAGGATTACATGTTATCCGGGATTGAAAGATTCCACTCACTGCCTAAGTTTTTTCTTCACTTTTAAGAAGCATTAACAGAGTTGTATACGGGATATTAAGTGTCTTTGCCAACTTTGTTCTCTTCATGGTTGATTGTTTGCTTTATCCAAAATGTCTATTTTCTGGTCCAGCATAAGATCGTTGCATTTCCTCTTCTGAGATGCAGACATGTCTATGATAAAAATGAAACCTAACGATATAAAAATGCTATGAATAGGATTGTAAAGAAGTGAAATCTTGAATATCATTTATCTAGGAACACTGAGAAGAAATCAAAATTCGTGTCTTTGGAGCAACTAATCAGAATTCGCAGAACATAATTGAATGTTGCCTAACTAAAACAAATTTGCGACCTCATTGCAAATAATTTAAGATTCCTAGAATGAATTTCTTAATATCTTGAGCCAAAAATTACGTATTATCTGGGATCAGAGAGAAAAACACGCATTAACAGGCTGAATTTACATGGAAATAACTTTCAAGGGTAAGGGACCAAAGGAAAATGACGTATTAAGCGGGATCACGTATTAAGCAATCACGTATTAACATGGTTCTACTATATTTAAAAGCAATGTAGCCTCATGCAGTTAGTGAAAATTAAAGTGCTTTCTGAACTGGCAAGAATGAACTTAAAAGGAAGAAATATGACATGTGAACAGTGAAAATATATTTTACTTTAATTTGATCTCTTTCCAAGATAAAACCTTGTCAAAGAACCTGATTATTCTTTGCATAATAGTATTTCAATTTGACATTAAAAGAGTACTTACTCATCTTTCTTCACCATTTTCATTGTTGTTTCCTCATTTTGCGGTTTTGAAAATACACCATGCTATAAATAAATCTAAAGACTTTTTACAAAAAAGAAATAAAATGAAACCTATTCTGAACATAAATAATAATATTATTTAATGAAATTAATATTTCTTTCTTTAATTTTTAAATTATTTTATGAGAAAATTAATTTAATGAGAATTGCCTTACAATGTTAAGAGTTTCAGATATATTTTATATTGATCAATATGAAAAAATTAAATGCACTGATAAATTGTTTAGTACATTAATTAAATTAATGTATCTTTTTTCCTTTTCTTTTTTATTGTTAGAATTACTTAATTGTTCTTCTAAATTTTAAACATTTTAGATTGAATTTGAACAAATGAAAAAATCCGAAGGTAAAAAGTCACGTGAAGATAAAGAGAAAGTTATGGACATGCTGTTTGCTGCATTTGAAAAACATCAGTACTACAACATTAAGGATCTTGTTCGAATCACAAGACAACCAATTGTAAGTTCATTTATAAAAATGCCAACATTTTGTTATTTGGTTCTCTTTTAGTCATCTACAGGGCTGGTGATATGTAAGTTTGACCTTGATAAAGGGTCAAATTCAAATCAACTTAGTGTTGGAAATCTTCTCTATCTATATCTTGCTTAGAAGCGGTATCCTTGTTTAGAAGCGGTATCTACAAATTGAGAAACTTTTTACAACATACACAGAGCATGTTTTTGAAGTTACAGAGTTTTAATTGAATAATTTTTTTAAAACTCAGTATTAATAATTAGAGAAGGTTTATATATGTTTTTTTCCTATTCATGTGTGATTACATCATTGCCACAATGGGCTTTAGATTTTTTTTTAATAATAAAAATGATAATAAAGAATTGCACAAGTTAATGAAGATTAGATGACATCATTCAGCTACAATATCAAAAACTTTAGCCACTTCATATCTTGTCAATTTATTTCATTATAATAAAAGGTGTGACCTAATTGAACTTGCATAAATTACAAAATAGATTAATATTAATTTTTTTTTTATTTTTCAGGAAAAGGAAATAGTGGTCTCTATTCAGGTCGCGTATGTAATGCACTCCTGTTTTTAAGCTTCAAAATTAAATGAGCTGATGCTAAACTCCTTTCTCAAATCACGGAGAAATAATTATTGAACTCATTCTTGAATACAAACTAGTGAGCTGTTTAAATAGAAGCTATTTAGGGAGTGATGAGTAGAGAAAAATCTACTGTACTTGTCTCTCTCCTCTCTAGAATTTCTAATTTCCCAGATATAGCTACTGTAATTACCTTTGAATCTACTTTATTTAAATAAATTAATTGGTTTAATAGTACTTTCACGGCTGAGACCAGCTCTAGAACATTCCTATATTTTTATCATTGGTGCATAATTCCTTAGTGCATTTTCAGCAACAAAAGTATTAAAAAAAATTTCAGGTATGGTTATTTACAGAATTCTTCTGTTTCTGATTTGAATCAGAGTTTCTTTTTTTAAGAGAATAACAGAAGATATGCTGCCCTTTCATGTCTGTCGTCATTATAGCATGTGTGGTGGTTAATAATATTTAATTTTTTAAGAGATGGTGCTGGAAACAAGGGTTGCTTCACATTCTAATCTTATAGGTCATTTTGGAGCTATGACAGTATCTTTCAAAACACCGTTGATGTTTAAACGATTTTGAGTTAGCATCATACTTTTTTTGTATGGTATATATGTCGAGTTTCGAGCCATGTAAAGAGATTTGCGGCACATACTGCTTTTCTTGTTCAATCAAAAGAAAAACGCGAGTGAAAGCCATTGTTTTCTTGTGGAAACTTACGGGGACAATGTCCCATACAAGACTGTTGTGTTCTTTGGTTTGAAGATTCAAAAGTGGTGATTTCGACTCAAAAGGCAATGCTGTGCATTTGGTGGGATCAGAAGGGTGTCATATACAATGACCTTCTGAAACCCAGTGAAATAGATAATACCATTCGCTACCATCAACAAATGATTAATTTGAACCATGCATTGATCAAAAAGCGACCAGAATGGGCTAAAAGACACGGAAAATGCTTTTGCAGCATGACAACACTCCATCACACACAGCAAAAGCAGTAAGAGACACCGTTTCTGCACTTGGCTAGGAACTGTTAACCCGCCATACTCATCAGAGTTGGTCCCTTCCGACTACCATTTGTTTTCATCGATGTCTCGCACACCTTCCATGAAACACTTCAACAATTGCGAAGTTGTTGAAAAATGGCTTGATGACTGGACCGCCTCACAAATTGCCAGAGAGATGGGGAAAATGTGTAGCTAGCGATAGCACATATTTTGAATAAACAATTTTTTACCATTCTCCCAAATTAAATGCGTTTTTTTTTGTTTTTTTTTAAGACAGTAGTAGTTAAAGTGTGGTTCCTTTTTTTTTTTAATTGCAATGATTAAATAATTAATCTGATACATGTAATTCACATGTATGTAATATATGAGGAATGTCCAGAAAGTAAGTTCCGTTTGGTAGTACAAAAAAAAACAACATTTAATTGACTGTGGTTGACAAAAAAAAAGCAAGTACACACGGAAGGAAAAAAAATCTGCATAACTTGAACAATTTTTCTACAAAGCCACCACCATTTTGAAGGCACTTATTGTAGCGGAGCACAAGTTTTTGTTTCCTTCTTTATAAAAGGTTGCCGCCTGTGATGTCAACCACGTAAAGACAGCTTCTTATACCTAGCGACTCATCACTTTTTTCACCTGAAGTCGTTCCTTGGTGGCCAGAAGTTCAGCAACAATGACAGAATAAAAGAAGCTGTCACTACGTGGTTGACATCACAGGCGACAGCTTTTTATGAAGAGGGATACAAAAACTCATGCCTGTTATGATAAGTTCCTTTAAAATGGTAGGAGCTATGTAAAAAATAGTGTAGTTTAAGGCAGCCTAATATTTTTTGATAAAGTATTATAAAAATTGTTTTCTTGTTTTTTTAGTCCATTTCATTTTGTTGTATTAAACATGTGTCGGGTGTTTGTATTTTTCCCACTGAGACTGCCTGTATCTTTCATATGGGCACTATTTGCACCTCCACCAATCAGGAGGCCAAGCTTGTGCATGAATTGCTACTATTTTCGAATCGTGCAACTTAACTGACGATAGTTTAAAACCGAAACATGTTTTAGAAATACAAGAAGCATTCAAAAGATAATAAACCTCAATTTATTTATATGACACACAGCTGAAATTTTGAAGAGCCCTTCTTTGAACTTTCCGCCTCTGTTGTGTGTTTTCAAGCTCTGCTAGCAAATGTTAAAAAGGGCAGATGTCAGTGATGCACATTACATGGTTTGTGTTGCCCCATCCACCCTATATTCCGACTTCGCACCATCAGATTTCCACATGTTTGGCCCTTCAAAAAATAGGATCCAATTCGAGTCCGATGATGATATTGTGTGCACTGTGAAAAAGTGGTTGCCTGAGTAGGATTATGAATGGTACTGATGGGGAATACATGCTCTTCCGGAATGTTGACATAAAAACCAAAGAGACGGAAGGAGACTTCTTTGAAAAACAGTCGGTAGAACTAATGGTTGCAGCAATGCGATGCCTGACTTGCAAAGTTGTATGTGCCGTGTTTTCAGAGAAATAAATTGTGGTCCATTACTTTTTGAAAACTCCTTATAAATAAAAAATTGTTGTAATTTTGAACCCTGGAATTTCCGTGCAATTGGAATAATCCAATCTATATTCACTACTCTGAATAGCACCTCATAAAATTTGCATCTGCTGCTACATCAGAATGTCCTTGCAGCCTGATAAAGAAATGCAAAAGTGTTTGAGAGTAACAGTGGTCGATGTTTGCAATTGGTGTAGTTATTGCTGACCATGCCTTATTGTAAAAATTTTATAAGAATGGAAATCATATGGGCACCTGAAATCATTTTATTGACGAAAAGGCCATTGACACCATATGTGGTGCAACGAAGGTTATTTATGGTTTTACATAGATGCTCAATCATTTTTGAATGAATTTTTTATTGGACCAAGTCTTTCCCCATGCAAATACAAGCCAAATTTGGCATTATTACCTCACTTGTTTAATTTCCAAAATTGTTTGAATAGGAATACTACAGGGTGTTTCATAATTGGTGTCCTGTCTTTAGGTCCAAATAACGACTCAAGGGGAACAGATTGGGGGAAAATGAATATTGATTATTTGGTTTTAATGTCCCGGGGGATAAAGGGGGTAGGGCATGAGATTTTTTCACCGGGTTTTTTGCTAAACCCACATTTTACATGATGCTCTACAACTTTCTAAATAACACATGGGGTCTAACCCCTACCCCTACAAAATTAAAATTTTAAAATTTACCCCTTCACCCCCAGGGACGCGAAATATTTTTATTCTGAATTAGGGGACATTAAAACCAAATAATCAATATTCATTTTCCCCCAATCTGTTCCCCTTGAGTTGTTATTTGGATCTAAAGACAGGACACCAATTATCAAACACCCTGTAGTTTAGATGCTTAAAATTTTTAATTTATTCATAACGAGAAAAAAATATATTTTGAAGTGAGCAATTTCAATCAAATCACAAAGGATTTCTATGAAGTACAGACATAAATATTTGGAATGTTATTGTTTAGGAATTTTACACATCAAGAAGAGTGAGGTTTTCCTTGTTGTTTGAATATTTAGAAAATGTAAAAATGCTTATGCTCTCAGTTTATAGGTTTAAATCATATGCTTCACTTATTGAATCTACATAGTCGTCTGCAACTGTGATTACAACAGAACTGGAAATATTTCACTCAACTTATTCAACATAAGCTCCATTGATTGCCTGCAGAAGATGCATACACAAATTCTAGTTCTTGTCAGATATTTTGTAACTTCACAGGTGTTATCGCTATAAATTGCAGCCATTGGGCAATTGAACTGTTTCTTCAAATCAATAACTGGTGTTGCATAAAACATAAATTTTTGCATGAATATTTTTGGAATTATATCAATTTAATATGGCAGTCAAGGTATTATTATATAAGGTGTATTGTCTATAGAGAGTTTCCAAAAATGCATTGGAACAATTATTTGTAGAGGTGTCATTATTATCCATCTATATACAAAACTGTGTTCTGTTTACATTCTGTTTGTTTTGTGCAAAAAGGCGTTAAGTGATTTGATGTTATCATTACATGTTAATATTTGCATATGCTTCACTTAAATTGTACTAAATGCTTTATGGCTTTATAGCATTGGTTTCTAAAGTTGATGCTTTACATCTGCTTCTTAAATGCATACAAGAACTGGTTTACCTGTGTTTAGTAAAATACAAACAAAATTTTATAAAAAATATAAATGCATTGAGTGAAAGCATGCTTAAATATCTAGCAGGCTGAACACAAAATAGAGACAATGCTAGAGCGGAAAAATATTTTATTGTATGAAAAAATTGTTTAAACATAGAAAAATATAACAATAACAAAAATATTTCCATAGAGTAGAGTCCTACTACCTGATCTACGCTCATCCGAAAATCCAGTTGAGTGAGAAAATATTTTAAGTATAAATGCAAAATCAAGTTGTAATTTCTTTATTTTTACATTTTAACATATAATATGGTAATAAGCAATACTTCATAGAAAATATGTCCAGAAACATTGAAAAGAGCAATTCTAGATAAGTACAATGATGCTAGTCAGGCAATAGTGCTCTAAATAGGATTCCTCCTCCTCTCCATCATTTTGTGTTGTGTGCATATACATGTGCACATATACAAATTCATCAACTTGTTATAGGTTCCAGCAAATTTTAATTTGTTAGGATTTTGGTTAATCCCAAAATATGGTACATGTAATCCAAACAGGCCTTGGCCCACTGTATGAGATAAAATATACAGCATGGCTACAAGTACTTATATATGAAAATAATTTATGGTAACGGTACACTATTTTGCTCTTGACCGTTATACATTCGCTAATGCCTCTGGTATTTTTTCATTCCAGTGCTGCTGGATGTATGTATAATCCTAAACAACACATACACGATGTCCTAAAAAGGACTTGTGGTTTTCAAAATGGAATAGAAGGCAAACGGTGGCAGTTATTAAAATTATTCTTCAGGAGATAATGTGTAAGTCAGGAATATGTTTTGATACTTGTATTTTGAGGATTGATCACTGCATGCTGTCTGAATCAAATTTCTGACCTCCCACTTTAATCTCCTGCAAAAATAACTTTAATAAATGTCACTGTTTGCCTGCTATTCCATTTTGAAAAACCGTCAGCTGTTGGACAGTCAGTACAATACATCTGTGATTTAAATTTACGTATACTTTGCATCACCAGTGCATTTTAATAATTTTTTTGAAACTTTTATATTATTCCAATAATCTTTGTTTATAGATTTGACTTTTATCATGTCAATGATTTCATTCATTCCTTTAATATTAAGAGCATTGAATTTCCAAGGAATGTTACTTGTCAGGTATGGTTAGATTTGAGTAGTGTCATCTATAAATCAGACCTTATGACAGAATGGTCACCTTTTATTTTAGGATGCAATTTATCTATATATCTGTATGAGTATTTTTCCTATGATAAGATCACGGGTCCAAAAGAAAATTTATTTTGATGCACTAAATTCGAGCGGTACTCACTTCCAGTGGCTATGCCACCATGTGCTCCCAAATTAATGCCATCTCTCAGTACTCAATGCAAATTCATGCTAATTTCTAGAGGTTACCAAAGAGGAGAAATAGATAGAGCACACAAAGCCATCACTTTCTCCTTATGCCACTCCTCACAACAGTTCTTCTAATAGAAAATTATTTTCCTGAAAATGCTAATGTCTTTGTATTTAAACACTGCTTCGCTCTCATCAGTCCCCAAATCGCAGTGAATTCTCTCTCTATCTTATTTCTCCTCTATGATGGTTACGGACATTCATAATTATTATTGTTAGAATGGTGCAAATCTTGCAATAAATATGAAACCAAATTCCCGACAAGCCAGAGAGCCGAAACTTGGTACACATATTCAATGCCGATGACAATGTATGTTATTGGAAAAATTTTTCAAATGGTTCATGTTCAAACGGTACTAATTCATAATAAGAATTGCCTAATTGCTACAACCAACAGTTTGTTTTGACAAGGGATTAATGAATACGTTCTTTATTGTTGCACATTTAAGCATTGTTTCCGCAGCCGATATGATCATGTCTGCAGCCAATGAAAAAATACAGGCCAATGCACTGAAAAGTCATCTGACTATTATAGTCTGAGCAACAAGTTTTATTTAAAAATTTTTACTAAAAATTTAAAAATTAAAAAAAAAAATGAATAAAAATTCATTTTGTCCTAAATAATATTTTTATACTTTTTTTTTTCTTTCTTCAAGTAATATTTTTATAATGTTGATACATTCTCCTTGTATTTATGAAGATCACTTATTGCTCAATTTACTTTTTATTGCAGACATACCTAAAGGAAATATTGAAGGAAATTTGCAACTATAATTTGAAAAATCCTCACAAGAACATGTGGGAACTGAAACCAGAGTACCGACATTATAAGGAACCTGAAGGCGGCGATTAGGATGAAAATTTGATATTCGAAGAACTGTTAAATTTTATTTCATTTTTTTTTAATAAACTTGGAAAACTATTTATAATGACCACATCCCATGTATAACACATGTTGTTCTTTTATTTTATTGTACAGATCAGTAAAGATTTTTCTTTCTTTCATTTTTATATGCCACATATAATGAAAATAAAACATATTTTATATTATTAAAATTCTTCTTGTGTGGTTTTTATTTTAATTTTTTTTTTTCATAATCTGTGCAAATTAAGAAGGTCAGTGAATCAATAATAATACACTGCAATGAGTAAAAGTGCAAATCAGTTTGATATTTTTTTTTTAATATTTTATTAATGAGGGGGGATGTATAATTGAAGTTTTTATTTAGAAGATGTGAATAAAGTAAATGATATTTTTTTTAATCGGGCTATCGTAAAGAGAAAGGGAAATACATGATAAGCCTATTTCTAAGCATGTCCCTCTCGCTTCGTGTTATTTCTTGGCTGTGCTATTCTTCATTATCATACTTGAGGTGACGTCATCGGAAATAGTCCGTTAGAGTGTTGATATGAATTTTGTTTCAATGCGTTTAAAAAATATAGTGCCTCATATGAAAATAAATTATAGATTACTCAGATTTGGTGAAAGCATTTATAATTTTGTTCGTTTATTATTTTTTAGATTCGTGCTTTATTTAAAATAATTCTTTAATTCGGGATGATGGGAAAAAATTGGTATCAGAAGGAGCGCAAGGATACAAATAGGCGCCTATGGCGGTTCTCTTCTTCCGCTTCGAGCAGTGGGGTGGAAATCTAGAATAGGTGTTGTATCCGTGTAGTGATTCCTTCTCATTCCCTGTTACCGAGCACCATGAGTTGGCAGGATTATGTGGATAAACAGTTGTTGGCTTCGAAATGTGTTACACAAGCTGCAATAGCAGGCCACGACGGCAACGTTTGGGCGAAATCCGATGGTTTCAACGTAAGTTTTTCCCGTAAATTTTGTCTCTTTTTGCTGGCGGAGCATGGGCCCCGCAGTTCTTGGTAGGGTTAACAGACCGGTTTACATTGCTGGCTTCTTTGTCTTTAAGCGAGGGAGTACACGCTCGCGAGCACTCAATCGCCTCGCTCGCTCCAGTTAAATTTTTTCTCGATTTAATGAAAGGGAACTAGCTTAATTTCTACCTTTACTTTCCGCGCTATCTGCTTTTTTAACCGTTAGGCCTAACATGACACAAGCATTGCCATGTCATTTTGCCGGCTCGCTCCTTAAAATGGCGGAAGATTTGTCACTTTAAAAAAAAATTCCGCCTCCCCCCTTTCTTTTTTTTTCTTTCTACCGATTAGGCCTAAAATCCTGTGCAGATGATAGGAATAAAATAAGGTTTGGAGACAATTCTTTCGAATTTAATGAAAATTGAAAGAAAATCGGTGAGAATATCTCTCAAAGAAAGCAGCGCGACGACGAAAGGAGAGAATTGATCGGATCTCTCAATTTTTATTGTTTGCGTTTAGCTTAACACGTTCCGCTACCTTAATTGGACCATGTCTTATTATTATTATAATTTTATAAAATATAAGCCTACGTTTTTATTAAGTAATTGAGTTAAAAAATTAAGCTTTTTTACTTTTCCTCGCGCCTTAGAAACCCCGAAACCAATACTACTACAGGTCGGCCCTCTCTTTACCGGAATCTCCGGATACTGGAGTCGGCGTCTAAAGGTCTCATTTAATACTGAAATATATAATTTTAAAGGGAACGTACGAACCCAAAATGTCTTTATTCCTTTAGCTATACATCTAAGCAGTGTCATATTTTTCACTATACGAATCTCAGATGATATTGATCTTTTGTAGGTTAACAAAGACGAATTGGCGAAAGTCTTAACCAGCTTTGATGACACGTCTATATTAACTTCCAGCGGCGTCAAATTAGCTGGAGAACGGTACATTTACCTGTCTGGGGACGAGAAAATAATTCGGGCCAAACGAGGCAAAGTTGGAGTACATGTGATGAAAACTAAACAAGGTAACTGCTTTGAAGAAGACTCGATTTGATATTTTATTATTTTGTAGAAAATAAATTAAATTTTTTATAAATATTTTTCATCCACAGCGATGGTCATTGCACTGTATGAAGATCCAATTCAACCACAACAATGCGCTTTAGTAGTGGAAAAACTTGGCGATTATTTAGTTACCTGTGGGTATTAGGTGAGTATATTTCCTCATTGCATCAAACTATAAAGAACAGCCATGCTAAATGACTAATGCATACTTTATTTTAATTCCAGACTTTCCCTCCCGTTCCTCTTAAGAAAAGAAACGTCTTACAGTTTAAAAACCAACAAACAAGATAATAAAAATCATTAAAAAATGGAACCTTTAATACTAATTTGGATACAATTAGGAGCCTCTTCCTTATGGAAAAAAACTTTGAATAACAACATCAGTGGAGAACTTATGTGACTAAGTTGGATAACATAATTGAAACGACTTTAATGGATAAATATATTATATATTATAATATTATTATTAAAAATATAATATTGAACCTTTATTTTTTTTCCTGTCTTCACTATTGTTTTGAGAGAATATTCAAATTTTCATTTTTATATTCTTTGAAGGTTTCTGCCTACACCAAATGTGGTAATATTTAAATATTATGATTTAAATTTGTAATAATAATTATAATTTTGTAGATTTTTATTAATTGTATGATTTTATATTTTTTCCACTTTTTTTTTTTTTTTTAATATCTTTGTAACATTACTGTGGTCGGAAGATTGTTTGTGTGATGAAAAGCCTTAAATTAAAGCTGAAAAAAAATATATAAAAGTGTCGAAAAAAAACTATAAATTGCTCGTTTTTTGTTTCGTCCTTTGTCGTTGTGGGAGGATAAAAGATGTGTGTTTCTGGGGGTCGGGGTGGGGGGTTGGGGGTTTAAAAAGCTGAAAATTTTTTTGGGAAGGGAGGGATGGGAGAGGCTTTTGCAATTTTTGTAGAGTGTAGGCAGAAGCTGAGATTTTTACTACTAATATTAAGGAAGAAAAAAAGTTTAAGAAATTTTTTGTACTTTTTGCTTGCAAAACTCTTGTCCTTTATAATGAAACAAAACTTTAAAAAAAAAAAACAAACAAAAAAAAGAATTTATTATGGAAATAAACAAAACGAACAGTGGATATTATGCTCATTATCTAGTCTTCGACAAGTGGAAAACTATTAAAAAAAATTATAATAAACGAGGAAATTTTTAAACGAGTATAGTTTTCGTTTTTATATCTTGTATTTCTATTACTATTCTACCACTACCACCCTTTTGTTCTCTGAGTTTCTAACTTGT
Organism: Rhysida immarginata; assembly: GCA_023313115.1. Lineage (NCBI taxonomy): Eukaryota > Metazoa > Arthropoda > Chilopoda > Scolopendromorpha > Scolopendridae > Rhysida > Rhysida immarginata. The sequence continues at coordinate 457,258 of JAHWFO010109237.1, forward strand.
TGGAGGATCCATATTAAGGGTTGCAAGGGCAAAGGTCACCTGGTTCGATGCCCAGACCTATTTTGAAAAACCAATATTGGAGGATTTCCTTGGTTTTATTTTATTTTTCTCTTCTCTGTTCCCAATGAGTTTCCTCTTCATGTGTTGTACATTTGAGTATAAAACTTTTCTAATAAGCGTGTATAAAATATGGAGAAAATTGTAATAATAATGAAAAAAAAAATGATAATTTGTTTACTATTCTTCTTCACTCCTTGAATTGTGCCAATTAAAAGAAATTTTAAGTTGAATTGTGTTATTTTCAACATTTTTGTGAAATAATTTCCTTCCCTGTGGAACCCCCAATGAATAAATTGAATTTAATGTCATAAGTGTTTCAAAGGAGTTTCAATGTCAACAATTTTATTTTTTCCTTTCTTTATTCTTCTAACGGGCAATAATAATAATAATAAAACAACATTATTATTTTAATGTTTTTTTAGCATAATTTTTTTTTCTTTATTTTTTATACAATAATAAATAACTACCAGATAAAATTCTCTTTTTCTTTTCTTGCTATGTACAATATATTTTCGATCAGTAACTTGTAAAAACTTTTATTTAATTCATTTTTTTTAACAATAAAAACAACAAATGCTTAATTCCAGACTTTTATATAATTTGACTACTAACTTTGTTGGGGATCGGGAAGTTGATAACAATTGGTTATTTTTATATTAATATTATTTTCATAATTGAGCAGTGTCAATGCTTCTTTTTAATTATTCGTGCTCTTGGTCCCGTTGTTGGCTCATTCCTTAGGGAGTAGGTGACTAAGTTTTGTTCGGGGTAGGATAAAGAAATTAAAAGTGAATTAAATTATAATAATAATATTATTATTAAAATACCAAATATATTTTTATTGCTTTTACTTTCTTACGAAGGGAAGTTAAGAGGAATGTTTGTATAGAAAACAAGATTTAAATTAAAAGGAAAGGGGAAAAAATAAAACTTTTTATCCTGCTTCAACAGGAAACATTCAGCATCCTTACTCTGAGATTTAATCAGACTTCCTTAGAATATAATAAATACATACACCACTTGTGTATGTATACTTATATAATAATATTTTTTATTATTATAAATTTCTTCTCTATTTTTTTATTTTTTTTGTATTAGAACACTTTCATTATTATTATAATAAATGCATTTTACCTTTTATTATTATTATTTTTTAAGAATTTCTTTTTAGGTTGAAGATGGGGTATCATATCATTAAGTTAATTTTAAAATTCTTTTTTTTTTATTTATTTTTTTAAGGGAGGGGCTCAACATCTAATAAAAATGAGAAGACTATAAAAAATCACATTTAAAAATTTCACATTGAGAAATGATAAATTCTACCTTCTTGCTACACATTTTCTGAAAGAGAAATTTATAAATTTGACACTAAATGCAGAAGGGAAACGAATAGGAAATGATACTATTCAACTTAACATTATTATTATTATTATTATCATCAACAATATTATTATTATTATTTCAACTAATTTTTTGACACATATAAAGAAAAATAAAAAATGTTTAAATATTTAACAGCTTGTATTATTATTATTTACAGCATAGACCTATGATTTAATTAAATTATTAAAATTTTTTTCTCTGTTGTCAATAAATGATTTTCTTCTTACATTCTGCATTGGAAAAGTTCGTTTTATTCCAAAAGTTTTTGTTGTTGTCTACGTTACAATTAACTTCAACAAAAGGGGTTGTCTTTGAGGAGAATTTTTTATTTTTTTTTGGAGCTTTCTTTAAATTAACATCAAAGATGGATTAAAAGTGTGTTTTATTTACTTATTATTACTTAATATTTATTTAATATATATTTTTTAAAGTGAGGAATGGCCGACTGCAGGACGATAAATCTACAATTTGTGGTTTTCATCTAACATGACACGTTCATATATTTTGTGCATTTTTTTATGATGAAATTTTCAAACTACATTAAGGTAGAAATTGGGAGGGGGATCTTAAGAATTTTCTTTTAAACATAAATTATTCCTGTACACAAGGAGCTCATCAAAATAAATAACAGCAAGAACTATTTCAATTGAAAAAGATAAAAAATTAAAAAAAACAAAACTATTAACATAGGAAGTGGAAAGAAGTATCAGCACAAAATGAAAAGCAACATTTGTAAATAAGCAGGGAGGAAGAGGTATTAATAGATAAAATAATAACAAATAATAATAATGAAGCTGTTAATTTTTATGCTCGTCGGATCGTCCTCTGCGCCAGATGCCTCGGAAAAGTCCTTTTCTGTCCAAAGATTTGTCTTTGTCTGACACTGAAGACATTGACATTGGGGATGAGGTAATGGGTTGCATCTAAAGGAAGGAGAAAGAGAGAGTGAGACAGCGTGAGAGAAGAAGGACGTAATGATATTTTTATTTCCTTTATTTATAGCTAACAGTAATTTTTAACGATTTTATTTTATTGGTTTATGATTCTAACAGGAAAAACTCTTGATTATAATACTCTTACCTTGGGCGTATTGATTCTGGACACACTACCTTCAGAACCTGAAAAAATAAAATATAAATTTAAATTCACTTAAAAAAGAATAAATATTTTTCTATGTTGCTATTAGTTATTTGTAAATAATAATTTTTATTTCCCAGTCGTGTAAGTATATTATTACAGTAATAATAAAATGCTCGTCTCGGATATACATATTGAAATGAAAATACCAGAAGCTTAATTATAGGAAAATGTTTGCGTTATAAAAAGGTCATTTATGTTTATTTTTTTCATATTACTATTCAACAATTAAGCCGAATCACAATTATTAAACATTAGTAACATATAAGAAGGAGAACTTGTAATTTTTTAATAACGAATTCAATAATTTCTGTAAATAAATTTTAAAAATCAAATTTTTGGTCAAGCAAGCAAAACAAGGAACATCAACCAGTGACCTTGAATATATTAATTTACTTTTAATTTTATTATAATATAAAGTAATAAGAGAGGCAGTAATCAAACATAATAGCAATTAAACATGATGTTGTTATTATAATACATTTGTTTTTGATAATTACTTGTCATTTAGACAGAAATCCTGATATTTGAGGTAAATCCCATAATGATATTAAATTTAAAAATAATATAAAGTCTATTATTATTTTATAAAAGAGAAGATCTTGTAGAGTAACAGTCACAGTAGAAAACACAGGAAGGTACACAAGGACAGACCTCTTCTACTGTGTTTTTTTGTCCACATCAGTCTCCATAAGACTTCCACCTCATTTGTATTTCTCCACATTGGGTGACTTTTATTAAGATTTTAATATTTATCTTATTTTATTCTATTTTCCATTAACAGGAGTATATATTTTTAATCAATTGTATAATATATGTACTTGCACAATTAAAAAATAATTACATTAATTTTCATAAGAAAAAATAAGAAGGAACTGTTTTGGTGATGGATGTTTTGTGGAAGATGTTTTTCCCTCAATGCAATATAATGCAATAGCTACAACCATTACAACAATCTCATAAATATAAATTTCTCATGCTTAAATTACTTTAATTATTAATTAATAGCAAAAAACAATTGCATTCTAAATATTATATTATCCTTTAATTTTTATTCAAGTTCAGTGACCTTGTTTGAAGGACACTGTAATCAATACTCTTGAAGGAGTCTAAAAATATATTATTGTATTTATAATTTTGAGTTTCTAGTTTATAGCATTTTATTGTAGTTAGAAACTAATACAGTATTTGATATAATAATAATAATGTTTTTAAAAAATATCTGATTCTTTTTTTGAATGGAGGTTAATAGTAAGGAAGGGCTTTAATGAATTCTGGAAAAAAAATAGTGGAAAAATTGAAAAAAAAAATACTTTTATTATTTTTAGAGAATCATTGTGAATACAAATTATGTATTCTACTTTGCTGCATAAAGAAATTTAAGAAGAAATTTAATAGTAAGCAAATTTAATTCTTATGTTGTGTCACCCTAAGCTTATATTAAGAAAAATTCCCAATTAATTTCTTGGATATCCACTAAACTCAGTAGATTTGTTTTTAATAAGAAACTTAAGTAAAATTTCCCTGTTTCCTGAAATTATTTAAATCTGGTTTCCTTTCATTGATAGGCAGGAAGCTTATCCCAGGAATTGACATTAAATGGTAAAAGTCTTACTCAAGAAAACCAAGTAATCATTTTTATTATGCCTTAAATTTGCATTTCATGTTTAAGTACATGAAAGCTTTTTTTTTTTCCTTCATTTTATTTGGTTTCATATGTTGTATTTCAGGGAGTTGAAAACTAAACTGATACAATTATAAGTCTTTGGATAATATTAAAGTATATTTTATGATATGTATAAATAAGTTGTAAGATATACTAAATGGGTTTAGTTCTTAGGAATTTTATTTTAAGTAAAGTTGAAACCGTTGGATATGTATAGACCACATGAATAAGTATAAGGAAGCTAGTGCACCTATTATTTTCCCTTATGGTGTTAGCCAGATTCATCGCCTACTTTTCTAACTGTATAAAAAAATTATCAAAATTAAAGGTGATGAAGGAAATAAAATGCATGCAAAGTTTCCTTCTTTAAAAGCCAATGCAATATAATTCTTAACTCAGTATGGACTTTGATTCTTTTTGTGTCTTGTTTTAGGAATGAAGTAAGTTCTTGTGTTGACCTCTGTACTTTTAAAAGAAATGAATGATTTTAAGGAATAATATTACTTTGCATAGTTTTGTAGAGGCAATTTTTTTATTTTTTATTTTATTAAGCTACTTTTAATTTTTTTTGCCTTTGGAAACAATTTTTATTTCTGGCACAGAGGAGTTAGAAAAGAGATAAAAAGATTTGTCTTCCATGAAAGAACTTATTAGGGAGATAAAAATTTTAATTTTTCATTGTGAGAATAAAGATGTGTTTAAAACATAATGTAACCTCGTTATAACGGATTTCAAATTTCATTCAGTGAGTGAAATTATGAGACTTTTATATGCATATCATTTCTTAATTTATGTTTTTATTTCATTGTTTCTTTGAATTGAATTTTGACGTATGCACTGAAAAAAATACTGCAAAAGAATTTTGAATCATTCATTGGAAATATTTTTAAAAAATTCAGTAGATTATGATTATGGTGTTGCTTAAGCAATACTTTTTTAGGATGGAGTGTACTGATATTTTAAGTAATAAATAGAATGAAAAGGGTTTTGTACGTTGAAAGAAAAGAATCAGTTTACCATTGAGCTTATATACATAAAAAGGAAGTGAGGGTCCTCATCGGTTTCATTATCTGGGTATCTTCAGATTGAAACAGATAATGACCCTCAACTCCTAAAAGTACAAGATCAAAGGTAAGTTATGTTTAAGTATACTGTAGTTCTATTTAAATATTTAACTTAAACATTATTGCGAAAAGTTGGCTTGTTAACTCCTGAAGCAAAAATCTATGAAATTCCAGAATTTATGATCCTCGGTTACTCTTCAAATAAAACTCGCAACGGAGAAATTGTTTTGTACAGCTTTATCCATTTTGTGGAACTCTTGAATAAAAAAACACCACCAGAATTCGTCCGATATATTTCATGATAGTTAATCGATGTGTAATTTTTTCTATACATTATTTCCTGTTTTGTTTTGGTTTTTTTTTTCATCATCTTCGATTGTCACCGTCATTTTGCGCAGCACGTCAAGCTCCGTCGCCGCCTGCTGCGCCGTCCCAATAGGCCGTTCTCGTGCGGGGGATGGCACATGACCACTACGACTGTTCCATTCACGTGATCACAGGTGGAAGGCAATGGAAATACAGTATATACTGGAGGAACCTTTCTCTCTCTCTCTTAAAAGAGAGGGAGAAAACAGAACCCGATTGGTTTAGGAGATAAGCACGCAAAGTAGAGGAGAGAGAGAGAGAGAGAGAGAGAGAGAGAGAAAGAAAACGCTCTGGGGATTTGTTAGATCTGATTAGTAATTAATCATTAGACATTTCGGTGTTATTTATTACTATTATTATTATTAATATTTTTGCCTTGTCATCTTTAAGAGATTCGTTTGGTGGAGAGTCTTGCAGAGAAGTTTTTCGGTTCAGAATTTGTTTTTTCTTAGTGAGAGATTTTGAAAGCGAAAAAGATTGACCGCAAATGATGTAAGGAATGATAAGTGTTGTTGTTAGTGATGCTCTTTATTTTATTTTTAAATTTTTCTTTTCTTTTCTAATAATTCTTCGCTCCGCTGTGCGTTTCCCTAAATGCTTCTTCATGCGGAAATCGACGAGATCCTTCGAGCGTAGGAGAAGCTTCTCATTTGAGAAAGACTTTATGGATGAAGAGGATATGAAAAAACAAATCACAAAAGTTACTGAAATATTATTGTGTATCTTTTATGTTTGTGTTCTTAAAACTATTCGAAATCATCATCGTCCTCTGGGAAATTATAAAATAGATCTTCACCTATATTGACGCGCCTTCAAAGAAACTTTTTATTTTTTTCTATAGATGAAATCAGGTTAGTGTTTTCTACAAGATCCCAATAGTAAAGAAAAGGAAGTACGAAGAAATACGATTGCAATGTCAAGAAGTTACGTCGTAACTCGAAGAAAAACGGAAAAAAGAAATTAGTTTCAGGTGAAGTGCACCCGAGTGTGAAATAAATTTTGCCTTATTAAGAAAAAAGGAGAAGACGATGGAGTGGAGAGTTATTGCTTGATCGGAAGATAGAAGTGGTTTCAATATAGAAACCGTGTCACGGTTCGTTTCTGTTTTTATGGGTTAGTTGGGCAGAGAAGAACTTTCGGCTCCATTTTGTGGGTTACGCTTCTTGGCAAAGTGATTTGTGAAGGATTTTGAAGGAATTTATAAATAAAATATTTTTTTAATGAAAAATAACGTTAGTGATATCGAATTCACCGAAAAGAAGGTGGAAACCAAAAGTAATGCCGGAAAGTAATGCCGGAAAGAAGAAGGTGGGCCGGAAAGTAATGCCGGTTTAGCACATTCAGTGTAAGAAATTTGAATATGCAAAGTTGTAGGCATGTCCTCAATGCAGCTATATTAACCATTAGGTTTGAACACCATTTGCTCAATTCTGTCGATTAATTTTTGTGCTCGAAGCTTCCATGACAACTGATGAGAATCGGATATGTTTGTTATATTGCTCAAACTCGGCAAATGTGCAGCTGAGACTGCAAAAAAGGTGAATAATGGATGGGACAACAACTCAATTTCTGGTTCAGAATAGACAACATCTATATCCCCAATTTCAAAAAGTAGGGGATATAAACCTTAAAGATAAACACCGCTCCGGACGCTCATCGGAACTTGATAATGACCTTTTAAAATCATTAGTGGAGTCAAATCCTCGGCTAACGTCACGAGAACTTGCATCCAGGATTGGAATTGACCATTTAAAACAAATTGGTAAAGTGCGCAAGCTGGAAAAATGTGTATCCTTTTGTTTCTTACTCATTTTGCGGAAGAAAATTGACACTTTCTTACACCGAATTGTGGCTTGTTTTGAAGAGTGTATCCTGTATGACCACTTCCAACCTTCAGGAAAATGGATGTACTTTGATGCTCCTCCAAAGCAAAAGGCCAAACGTGACCTCGACTCCAAAAAAGTTATGCCAATAGTTTGGCGGTCAATGCCTGGATTGATCTACCACAAATTTCTTAAACCTGGCCAAAACCATTACAGCCCAGGCTTACAGCGAGCAGCTTTGATGCTTTTCATCAGAAACTTTGCAAAAAGCTCTTTCATTTGTAAAGACAACGCTCTCTTTCATGACAACGCTCGCCCTCACACAGCAATGTTAACCTAACAAAAAATGAGAATTTAGGATATGAAACTTTGTCACATCCGCCATACCCTTACCCATCAGACCTTTACCCAGAGGACGATTTTTTTTTTCTGGCTTTAGAGACTTTTCTTCGCAAAAAATGTTTTCAAAATCAGAACGATGTTGAAATTGCCTTCAGTGAGTGGTCATGTCCTCGCAGAAGCAAAACTTCTTTGAATCAGGAATTGAAAAGTTTCCTGGACGGTGGGAGAAGGTTATTTCTGCCGATGAATCATATTTTGATGAATAAAAAAGTATTTTCTTAGCAACTCAAACGCGCTAAACCGAGATTACTTTCCCACCAACCTGGTAGTTTGAATCATATAAAATAGACCACTTGCTTTATCGAGAGCAACATGTGAAAATTGATATGGATTTGGATGTGGATCATCGATTTGAAAAAAGAATTAAAATATTGTCTATTTAGTTCCATTGAGGTTTAAGTAGGCGATTTAAAGGCTTATAGAGTCTTTTAAATCAATAAATAGATTTGCAATCAAATATGACGAAAATAGACATAAATGCGAATTTCATTTGGCATTTACATGAAAGCTGTTTGTATTACAAGCTCAAATTTTGGCAAGGATTTGGGCTTGAATTGATTTTTCCCTTGTATATTTCTGAACGTCACTTTCGAATTGAAACATTTTTTGTTGGGTTCGAATTGCAAATTTGTGTTCATTTTTTTATTTCCCCAGTATTTCTGTCTGTCAATCTCAGAGCAATTAGTTATTCTGTCAGCCTTTATGAATTATTGCCTCGGAGAAACCCCAAAAATAATTGCAGCAATCTAGGCCTCGACTTTGTGCGATCAATAAATTTCCGTGGCTAAGTGCTAATCTTTCAATTATTGAGGCAGTGCCGAAGTAATTAGAAAAGCGCGACAGGTGTAGCTAATATGTATTGTCGATATCGTGATAAATTGAAGGTTTCTTTTAAAAAAATAAGGTTATTGTAATAATTTATCTGTAATGCTTAATTAGATAAGCAAAAATTAAGAGTTGAACTCAAAGGCCCTTGAGGCTATAAGGATTGTCGATGGAAATCTCTTCACCGAACGTGTTAAGCTAATTATGGGAACCATCGTCTTCCTCGTTGAAGTCAATTTTTCCCTTTTATTCAATGGAAAAGGAAAGCTAGAATGGCCTCAAATACAAAGTGGGAGAACAAAAGCCGGGTCAAAAGGAGAGAGTGGTGTTGAATGACAATTTGAAGTCCTTTCGTCACGCAAATGTCGATCCATTATAAACGATTTAAGAAGATTGAATTGCGTTGGACTCCTTTCTTTAACTTTTCCTCGTTGTGTGGTATTAATTGTGCTCTTAGAGATACAAGTAAATTATTATTTTTTATGTTTAAAATACTTTTAACTTACTTTCAAGACATTTCAGCTTTTCGGAACTCTTCTAAAGAAGTGCGCTTTAATATTTTTTTGCAATAATAAAACGGAGTCTATATGGAGCTGCTCCCGAAAAGGCCAGAAGGCTCAAAAAGGTTAATAAAAAAAGGAGAAGAAAAGCCATGGAAAGCTTAACATATGAAAAAAGGGACAACAAGACAAGCAAAGGATTATAACAATCAAAAAATCAAAAAGAAGAGGAGGATTCACCAAGGGGAGAATCGTGTTGAATGACAATAAAAGAAGTTGCTTTTCGAATTCGAACTTAGGTTGAATACAAAGGATCGGGATTTGGTTCTTGGAATAGGGGAAAACTAAACTTAGATATGATAATAATAATAATGTGGGATCAACGTCATTATTAAGTAATCTGAAAAGAGAGAAAGTGTCACGCCAGATTAAAAAAAAATGTTGAAAAGAGAGAAATTAGGAATCATTTTATGGGAGAAAATGAAAGTACCGATGAAATTTGCAAATGAATTAATTAGGTGGATCTACCTGTAAATTTATATTTCAGTACTACACATATAATGAGAAATCCGAGGTAAATTTAAGCAGAAAGCGGGACAGTCGCCTTAGGGTCAGAGCTGTCGAATTTAGTATTCGACATTGGTATATTTGAGATTTTTCTTTAATTTTATAATAAAAATGTGAGTTTTAAAAACAATGATAAATTTGCATTAAATTTACCAAAAAAAAAAAAATCCACTCTGCATAATGATGATGCTAAAATGTGTTATGTGCTATTGTACGTGAGGTTTCTACCTAAAGATGTAGATTCATATTGTGATTTGAATGCCTTTGTTCAAAAGCCATTATAATGAATGAAAATTTAATCACTCATTAGTATTTATAAAGTAGTTTATTTTGTTTTATTTATCATAATTTAGAATTTATAAATGGCCATTTTAGTGCTTTCATTGAAAAGCTTTTAGCAACCTTGCCTACAGCTCTTCTAGTACATTATAGAAAAGTGGATCTTGAATGAAAATTTAGGTCTTGAATGAAAATTTACTGTCAAAATAAATTAAGAATATCGATCCTTCTACAAGAGCATTATTAAGAGTATATGTAAGGGGGCATAAGTTACTAATAATAGAGGACACCCTTGTAATAATTGAATATCTTCGTTTTCTTGAGAGGAAGTTTTTGGTAATGAAATAACTGAAAAAATAGAAATTCATGAACGACCTTGGTTCAAACCAATAGGCAGATCCAGGCTCGTTGCTCTTTCAGTTGAGTTTGGTGTGGTTAGGTGAGTTTATTTCCGGATAGTCGTTGTTCCTGGTTCGAATGCAGGTCGTCGATCATGAATTTCTACTTCTCAATTATTTCGTTATTTGAAATGAATTTCGGAATATAAATTCCTTGTCCCTCTCAAAATTATTTGGTAATTATAAGTGCCATAAATAAACTGAATAAACAAGGATTCTTCTTGGGGTATGGAGCAATTTTTTAAAAATTAGTAGAAAAATATTCTCTATTGAATCCAATGAATTGCTAATGTACAGGCAATGTGATAGAGATATGAGCGAATAGTAATTAATGAAATAATATGATGAACTTTGCTAAGCACACGGTGAACAAAAAAAAAACAATGTGTTTTAGTTTAAACAAGAAATATTGCCGTTCAAAATTCAGTTCATCTGCAACTTCCTTATAAAGCAAAAAAAAAAATCTTAATAGCCCGGGTTCATATATTTCCAGTGAGATACCTGTTTTTAAAGACGTGGTCTCATATCTTTGATTTTAACGACCATCTTATGCGGAAGCTGCTTTCTTTCAGATTTTACTTTAAATATATTTTAAACTGAAAGACATACACTGTTGAGTGTTAATTTAGTACAATCTGTTGTTGTTTTTTTTCCTGTAGAAAATAGGTCAGCTGTTGAAATAATGAAATCATTCGTCGGGTTGTCACTAAGAAAAAAGGAAAACTATGCGCTCCAGGGCTTCCGGTGTATACGTGTACAGTAACATAGCAGTGAATTTCGAAAGCGAGGGATATGCTCTCTATTTTTTAAAACTTTTTTTTTTTATATTTTTATTGGAAATATTATTGCAGGAACTTTCCTTCTCTCTCTCTCTCTCTCTCTCTCTCTCTCTCTCTCTTCCCCTCTATGTCTCCACCAGCAAAGCAACAGCTGCTTGCAAAAGAAAAAGTGTTGGTTTGCCATCTGTGTCATTATAATGACCTTCCTTCCATATACGTTGTTCTGTTTGATTCGCCTGTCAACCGTATGGCATACTAAGCCAGCTCATGCACACACATATATACATATACGCCCCTTATTCTCGATATTATTAATCATTTTGATGATGATGATATTCCACCCTGTAGGGATAGGCGCAAAACTTTTCTGATAATTAAAACATTTACATTAGTTTTCTAGATTTCTTTGAAAGATAAAAATTTAATTGACCATTTCGAGTATCTGGCTTTTGATGTAGCGCCAGTTAATCTCATGCGGAAGGCTTTAATAGATTTTTTTTAGTGAATTTATTGAGGTACCAACAAAATATTGCTAGATTCTATATGACTATAATACATTGATTTATGAGAATGTTTAATGAATATTCAAATTCGTCAACAAGATAGCGATATCCTGCTCTACTCTAGTTAGTATTTTTTTCGAAATTCATCAATAGGTCTAGACTTTACCAGTGAGTCAGATGCAGATATCGTTTATCTATTATTTCGATTTTTTTGTATATAAAATCATATTTTGATAGGCAGTTTGAACAGTTTTAATAAAAAAAAATCTTTATATACAATTACAAAGTAGAAGATTTTAAAGACTGGAATCTGGTTTATTTAAACTTTCTTGAGCTTTTCGATATGCAATTCTTCATTTAGATTCTAATATCCTTCTGATGCTTTAAAGTATGACCTGCCAAGCTTTCCGTTGTTGATATTTCTGGCACACTTTCAAAATTGACAGCAGTTAAGGAAATGTAATTTTTTGCGATCGTTCGTCGACTGTTATTTGCGTGTGGATCTGTGTCGATGGTTGTTTCATTGTTAAGCAACATGTACAGAGAATTAAAGTTTGTTTTTCTATATCTAGGGACTTTATGTTAATTTTATTAATTTTTTCTATATTCCTCCTATTAATGTTTTAGGGTTTTTTTTTAGTTTAGTTTTTCTCGCTTCTTCCATACTTAGTTGCTTCCATTGATGGCATTTGTAAAGTCCTAAGTTTCATTATATTATGATTATTGAGTATTAGAAAATAAATTTACTTTCTCTATAGTCTATCCATTGTTACAACAAAAAAGAAACGATGCATAACAATTAGCACGTCCTTCACATTTCGCGCAAACTAAGGCTGATGAACTATAGGACACATAGGATACAAAAAACCGAATATTTATAATCATAGGGAAGGCTTCTTTTGATGACATCCCAAATGTTCCGAGTATTGTTCCCCTTATTCTGTAACAAACGATTACACAAAGAGCGCAAAATATTGCCAAAGAGCGCAAAAATAAATTTGTCCTACTTTTTATCGATGATAGTTTGATGTCTCTTTTATTGAAGTTATCGGCCAGTGAGGAAATTCTCCGATTGAAGAAGATTTATCCAAGGTTTTGGTGAATTTTTCCAAATTTTTATTAGTCCTCTTTTACCCCATTGTTGTCCGTAAAAACCCATAATAGATCTGACTCATTGTTGAACTCTCACATTGTTACAAAAACTAAAGCCCACTATACCAATGACGTATATTAAAGAACTTTAATATACGTCATTGCACTATACTAACACCTGAAACGAAAGCCAAAGAACTGAAACGTCATACATTCTTACATCATCATAAGTCGACCAAATTTAAGGCTTACTATTGGTAGAAATACGATTAACAATGGTCGAAATATGATGATGAAACAATCTATGACGTTTCAGTTGTTTGACTTTATTTCTAGGAGGTGTTGACTATACACTGTCCAACGAAAGTTTGACTGGGGTGTTCAGTTAAATTCCGATTTCAATTGTTAGACATTGTTGCAAAGTAAAATTAAAAATGTCCAACAATTGAAATGGAAAATTTAATTGGAATTGGCCAGTCAAACTTTCATTGAATAGTATAAGCTCTTTTCATTCAACAGTGGTGCGAGCAGACATATAGGCCTATACATTCATGTAAAAAAAAAAAAAAAAAATAGAAACATGTTTACTCGCTATTATTTAAAAAACGTCAAGATTTATTAACAAAAACATCCAATTCTATTCGTTATGACAAAAAGATAATAAATAATTTTTAAGCAAGAAAGTCGAATAAATAATGCGCATTTACTATGAACTTTCAGACCATTTTCTGAAAACAGAATTGTATAGAAAAATTAGAAAAATTGATAGCATAGACGTTTTAGAAAGGCTTTAGTAGCCTATGTTTCCCCTTTCTTTAAAATAAATTAAAAGATACTATCTTTCATTGTTTTTGCTAATTTGTGCAGTTTTTCATATAATTTCCCCAGGCTGCATATAATTAGTCAACTGAATTGTATTGTTTGCCATTGGCATAAACTGTCCTCCCACAAGATCACCCCATAGATTTTCTATGGAGCTTAAATCCGGACTGCATGCTGGCCAATCTAAAATTCTGATATTTTGGTTTAGCAACCGTGTTTTTGTTGTCTTTACTGTATGGCACTTGCTGGAAGATCAGATCAGCTGTGGTATTATGTTGCATGAATGGAGGAAGGTGAACTTGTAGTAGCTGTTGATATTTAGTGGCATTCATGCGACCATTGACAACTGTTAAATTGGTTTTGCCACCATAAGCAAAAGCACCCCAGACCATAAGAGAGCCTCCTCCACCAGTCCGCTTTGAAAAACACGGGTCTTCTCTTCTTAAGTTATTCATATAAAATAGTGAAATAAAAATAAAATAAAAAATAAGATAAAATATAATAAAATCGTTCTATTTTCTTTGATGAAAGAGCAATAAAGATAAAATAAGATAAAATAATATAAAATAAGAAATATTTGAAGCTAGATATTCAGAAAAGGACTGTTAAATAACCAAAAAAAAAAAAATTAGAAGCCGACTTGCTCTTTTATTTTTATTTTTTAAATTTAGTTTTAATTTCCTATTTTTAATTTCACCCTTTAGTTATTAAATAATTTTATCATCTTTGTTTCTATCTCGTATACTAAAAGAAAATTCCTGTACGTTACATTTTCAACAATATAGTGAGAGTCCCTATATGTTACAATAGCTTTGTTTGTTTTAAATATTTCTAAATATTTAAATATTCTTTGTCGTTTTACATAAACTTTTCTATTAACACATTCTCCTGAAATCTTTTAACTTATTCTAAAACCTTTCCAAAACTTCTATACCATCAATGTTTCTAATTTTTCTTTACATTTCTGTTTTCAGAAAATGGTCTGGAAGTTCATGGTAGATGTTTGTTTCCATTATTTATTCGACTGTCTTGCTTAAAAATTGTTTTGTTACCTTTCTGTTTATAAATCTTGATGTTTTATAAATAATAGTGAGTAAATATGAACAAAGATAGTGTTTCTAATTATTTTTTTTTTACACGTCTGTATAAAAAAGAAAAAAAAATTATATATATATATATATAAAATTAAATGATATAAATATATCTCAGCATGTCACCATAATTCGCTATATTGATTTCGAGCTGAAATTTGGTCCTAAATTAAGAACTAGAATGGCAATCAAATAAAGTTTTAATTTATTTTATATTGCTTCAAAGAATAAAATACACGCCATCTATTGTAAAATTAAGCTTAATAATGAGCTCTCGTATAACGTAGAATGGCATATAATTACAAAAAAGTATATCATTAAAAAATATTGCATTTAATGGAATGCCTAGTTCTTCCGTTTGAATATGAAGCATGAAAAAATAAGAGCACAAAATGAGCTTAGTTGGCATTGCACGAAGGGATGTTCACTGACGTTTCGAAAGCGTGTCATCCTTGTGTTTAGCGCTCGTCGTCGTCACGGGGTCCCCCCTTCATCTACGATAAGATCGCTGCCATTAAAAATAGTGCCATCTATTATTCATGGCCCCGTGAATGGCCACATTCACCACGAGAGCGAATTATCTCTTGTTGTATTACACGGGGCAGTCAAAAAGCGATTTGCGTCCCTATGGCATTTTGTCGCTGGTTCGAGCTCCGTGAGCTTTTAATGATTGTAACATTATCTAAACATTTCCATATATGATGATGATGGTTCTAAATAAATTTTTTGTATTAATAAAAATATATTTTTGAGTGTAAAATTAAGAGAGCTATTTAAATTTAATAAACTATTTTTAAATTAAAAAAAATTAGTTATTCCATGCGCTCTTTCTGGCCGTTCGTTTTATGTTTTAATAGAGGAAGTCGGAAAAAGTTATCGATATATCACGTGATCACCTGAATGTATTATGACCTCTGCAATGCGTTCGTGTAAAAAGGTGTTCTTTTATTTAGACAGTTATTTTGCGCTTAATATCAACTAGGAAGAGAAAAGCTTTGGAATATTATTTTCCGTATATCTTTTATTATTATTATTATTATTATTATTATTATTATTATTATTATTATTATTATTATTTATTTTACATGTCCTTTTAAAAAAAACAATTCGAGAACTATTCATATCTGTAATTTCATCGCAAAACTTACGTAAGAAACTGAATACGTTTAATAATAATAAAATAAAAAACTAAATCGAGTCGTCCATATGATTCCTTTGTTTTCTTATCTGATAGCATAATAATAACTCGAATCCATTATTCAGTTATCATTGCATTCCGATTACATTAATGCATTACTTTATGTTTAATAGATATGTATCTGATGTGAAGGAAAGCGTTGGAATATTTTTATTTAGTTTGGTTTTTAATATACTGTACTAATAGAACATATCAATGGTTTCTTTTGCTTAAAACAAAAGCATGGATCAAATGGATTATCAGCTTTTAATGAGGAAAATATAAAGACAGTGATATCATATTCTGAAATTCAACTCTCTTGATATATGTGTGCAACCTTTGCTCTTGTTTTACTACTTATAAAAGTATGATTCCCCCCTCCCAGTTTTCAAAGATTTTATTAAACTTCTCAGAATTTCGTATATGATTTATCATATTTATTTTCTGATATGATATTATGTTTAAAATTCTTCTGACTTAAGTGACTTGCCTTTGCATTGACTTTGTGTTATTAACTGATATGTTAACATATTTTTATGCCAAAATTGGCAAAAAATACCTTTTATTTTGTATTATTTATGTGTTATTCCATGTTTGAAATTTGAAAGCATTGACTTATGTAAATACTTATAGTTATGTAATCCTGTATTGTAAAGAAAATTTAAAAAACGAATGTTACTACAGATTTGCGTCAAAAATCTAAGGTGTCCACAAAGTTCTTAGACAATTCAAAAATTAAATGAGATGGCTAGAAGCAGTTTGCTTCGCATTCAATTTTGATCTTAGCATCGCAATGATAGAAATCTTTTATAAGCAACCTATATTATGCCGAATCAATTGCCCGTTTGACGAAACTGGAAAATGTATTTAACTGGTGATATGAAAATTATTATTTTCCCATATTAACAGGTTATTATTAAAATAACAACTTTCGTCTTAATTTTTGCAAATTTTTACTTGCTCTCTAAAACAAAAACGTAAAGTTAATGTAAACTTTAATAATAGCCAATGATTTTTATTTTATCATCGAAATAATTGCCTTTTGTACTTTATTTGTCAGTGGATGCCTAACAGTAAATCGTTTTGGTTGAAACTCCAACTGGTTTTGGCTTTAGGCTAATCCCCGCCTTCATCAGGGAATACAAGAAAAGAAGATGGCAGTTTAAATTAAATGTAAAAAATGAATTGTCTAACAAAGAAACTGAACAACTGTAAATAACAATTAAAAGGTGAAAGATAATAATAGAGGTGGATAATAATAAGTATATGAAATTTAATTACGAAATACAATGAAATTTAATCACGGTAATACCAACACCTCCTATAAAGAAAGCCTGTGCACTGAAATTTCATACATTGTTACATCATCATAAAAAGGCATTGTTAATCGTATTTCTATCAATAATAAGCCCTAAATTATGACTTCTTATGATCATGTAACAATGTATGAATTTTCAGTGCACAGGCTTTCCTTCTAGGAGGTGTTGGTAATACTGAGTAAATATCAAATAGAACGTGGTTACTAATAATTAAGTCTCTAAAATGGGATTCATGAAGGATTTATAAATTTCGATAGATTCAAGGATGACAGTCTGTTTTTTTGTACTGGAAAAGCACAGGATTTCGATATGTTTTCAGTTTTTCTAATTAGGTATTTTACTTTGATGAAATATGCGGGAGAAAATTTTTTCATTGCTTATATTTGATGAAAATGATGACTCAATC
Source organism: Rhysida immarginata (assembly GCA_023313115.1). NCBI lineage: Eukaryota > Metazoa > Arthropoda > Chilopoda > Scolopendromorpha > Scolopendridae > Rhysida > Rhysida immarginata. Next base: position 474,917 of record JAHWFO010109237.1, read on the forward strand.
GTCTACAATGTAATAGGTTTAAAATTGTCTCAGGACTTTGTAAAACTCTAATTGGTCTTTTTTTCCCTTTAAAACTCACCAAGGATTTAATAAGGGCATTTCTAAATGCTTAATTTAAAAAGAAAAACAAGTGAATTCAATATTAGTTAAGAAAAGCTTATAAGAAAGTCTTAAGAAAAGTCTAAGAGAAAATTTTTGCTTAGTATAAATGCACAAGTTAATGAACCTTAAAGTCTTATCTTCTTCAAGCTATTCTAAAGAATGTTCGTTATGCAGATGGTTAGCGAAAAAAGTGAAAAAATGAAATTATTATCATTATTATTATTATTATTATGATAATACAAATTTTTTTTCTTAAAGAAGTGCCAAGGACACGGCTTCAACCTTGAACGCATTTGAACCTTAAACCAAATATGTAGCATAAGTGACGAGAGCAGAGGGACGGGCCATGAAAAATATTAGAATTCTATCTCTTAGCAGGATTTCATTAAAAGATAGCAGCCGGTTCTAGAGAAGGCAAAAAATTTATTGCTCATTGCTACCAAAGGGGTTGAACTTTTAATTTACTTCAATATGATTAGGTGAGCTCCCTTTTTAAAGAGAGAAAGCTGTGGCGCCGCCATAACCATAAGAATCTTTTACAAGGAAAAATCGTGGAGACAGATGTCTTGAATGCTTTTGAATGAGATTATTTTTTAGAAAAAACTCTAATTGATCTGTTTTTCCCTTTAAAAGTTTTATTTTCTGTATCATACAGACTTCATTACCTTAATGCATTAGATACAGTGGAGATAAGATTAGATTAATGGAAATAAATTCTCTTGCGATATTTTTGATAACGCTTAGATAACATGTTTATAGCTATTTATAATTAAAAGCGCCGAATAATAATATTCATTTAACTCTACAGGATAATAGTAATTATTTGAGGTTTCAGACTAGCATTTTATTTCTTCTCAGATCTCACTATCCCTTGTAATCGTTCTAAGGGGAATCGCTAATTGTAGATTTCCAGAAGATAAAGTTGCATTGTGAAGTGTAAGGAGAGTTAATTATTAAGCTCAAAGAAGGAGTTATAATAAAACATCAGGTTGGTGTGAAAGTAATGTCGATTTAGCACGTTCGGGTTTAGAGCAGCAATAATGACAAAAAAAAATACGTTTGTATTCATCAAAATTTGATCCATCGGCAGAAATAACCTTCTTCTTCTAGGAAGCTTTTCAATTCTTGATTCAAAGAAATTTTGCTTCCGTGAGGATATGGACTCATTGAAGGCAATTTCAACATCATTTTCATTTGACTTAAACAATTTTTGTGGAGAAAATTGCCTAAGGCTAAAAAAAATGATAGTCCGTTCGATAAAGGTCTAGTGAGTAAGGTGAATGTGGCAAAGTTTCATATCTTAACTCCTCCAGTTTTTGTTTAGTTAATTTTGCTGTTGATATGAAGGAGAGCAAGCATTTTCCTATTTGCAAGTGAATGGTATTTTTTGAAAAGTTTCTGGTGAAAAGCATCAAGCAGCTGGCAATACGCCTGAGCAGTAATGGTTTGGCTAGGTTTTAGAAATTTGTGGTGGATCAATGCAGCCATTGACAACCAAACTGTTGCATAACGTTTTGGTGTGGAGGTCACGTTTGGCTTTATCCTTTGGAGGAGCATCACTGCCTGCCCATGGTCCTGAACGTTGGGAATTGTCATAAAGGATCCACTTCTCGTCACACGTCACAATTCGCAGTAGGAAAGTGTCACTTTTATTCCGCAATATGAATGAGGAACAAAAGGGTAACCATTTTTCCTTTTTTGCTTTAAATGTTCACAAATAATTGTATGATCAATTCCCAAATCTGGATGCAAGTCTTGTGAAGTTAACCGAAAATTTATGATTTTATATGATCTGGATTATTATCAACTTGGAACAGGGTTTATCTTTAAGGTTGTTTATATCTCCGGATTTAAATTTTTTGAAGCATTTTTGGGCCTCAGCTTCAGACATTGAGTTCTTGTCCTATGCTTTGTTCATTTGAAATAGCCTCAGCTGCACATTTGCCGACTTTAAGCAATATAACAAACATATCCGAATCTTGTTAATAATCATGGAAGCTTCGACCAACAACAGCCCAAAAATTAATCGACGGAATTGAGCAAACCGTGCTCAAACATAATTATTAATACATGTATATCTGCATTGACGTCATCACTAATGCATGCCTACGACTTTACATATTCAAATTGATTATACTGATTTTAAACTGCATGTGTTAAACCGGCATTACTTTCCCACCAACCTGATCATACATTGGTGTAGGATCGTGATTCTCCTGAAATGATGATAAAGACCCACGAAGGGATGAGAAGAGAGTGTATTAGGAGAGGGTAAAAGCATTTTTCCACCATTCACGCTTAATGTCGAGAATATGAAGCCAGGACTGAACTGATCGATATCGAAGAACCTCTTATATATATATCTAAAAAGAGAGAGGACGTGGGTTTTTTCCCCCTTCTCATTTTTGAGGTTATTAACTTTGGATGACGTTGGCGTTTTTTTTCTCTCTTTCCTTTCTACAAATGCAAGCATGCAATATTTTTTTCATCTTTTCTCCTTATCCCCCCTTTTCGTTTTATGCCATATTCTTCTACCGTATACCACGATGAAGTATGACTTGACTAAAATTATTTTGTCTCATCAGACTTTCTCTTCTTCTTTTGTTGGTTTGTCATTTCAGTTTTTAAAGTGAGGGGGATAATACAACTGCGCCTTCATCTGTCACCCATCCATTAAGTAGACAGGGGGGAAATTTCTTTCCATCTCTTAAAAAAATCACTTTAGTCCTCATTTTCCTCATCCCCTCCTATTACAGCATGCTTGTTTTCCATTATTTATCCCCCCAGATCTTGGCCTCATAAATAAATTTAATCGATAAAGCAGCTCTCTTTGTTTTGAACCAGAATGGTAAACAGGAGAGCAATTACAGTTCTATAATATTTTTTAAATTTATTTATTTGTTTTTCCTAAAAAAGAACCAGCCTTGTTATTATTATTTTTAGATATCATCATAGCTGATCCAATCTTTCCCCCCTCAGTCTACGTCCTTTTCTTTTAAAGTGGTCTGAGATGAAAACCAATTAGTTCTGACATTAAGAACTCAATAAAAATTTTATTTCGAAATGAAAATATATTTATGGACCGTTCAAATTATTTTTGGATGACCATACAGTTTAGAGATACTTCTAAAAAAGTATTGATCGAATTGATTCTATTCCATTATGACAAAGAGGGTTGCTTAAAAAGTAATATGGGTTGCTTACATTTTTCTTCCCGGAAGCTACTTATTTAAAATGTATGGAGCTTTTTTCATAATATAAATGTGTAGTTTCTTTTCACAATATTTTTCTGAATATGATTGAAGTCTTACAGTACCTCATATTCATGATGATGAACGACTTCATACAATAGACGAGTCGTGAGAATCGCTCCTCCTGCAATAGATCACGTGGTCATAACGTTGGCTAAGTTCATCAGCCAGTCAGCGCCTACCTTAGCCTCGTCGGACAGGGCTTTTATTTATCGTTCATATTTCCTGCTTAAAGTGCGTTTATTCAACACGTGCTCAAGCAAAACACCAAATAAAAAAGCATTACGGTTTTTTTTTTGAGGAAAATTAATTTCACATTATTTATAAAAAAAAAAAGGCTCTTTTAAGGGCCAACAAATTAAGTTATGCATTTAACAGCAACCTCGGCTAAATTTTACTCCAAATGGTTTCCATGGTACCGCAGTGATTGACAGTTCTCACGATAAGCTTGTTGGAGTATAGTTTCGGCATTTATTCAGGCATTCAAAAGGGTACATAAGAGATGGTATGAACAGATTTTAGTAAAGAAGACAGAACTGTATGAATTTCAGAATGATTGTGAATAGTTTTTATATAGTGAAATAGTGCAATTCATGGTATTGTAAGGCCTCAAGCTTATTCATTCCAAACTTCAAGATTCATAATATTTTTCTACACATAAAGACAAAATTCCAGTCGAAGAACATTCAGGTTTATATCAACTCAATTGTAGCTTGTGCCCGCGTATTTACGTAGGCCAAACTCTAAAGAAAATCTCCACCAGGATTAAGGAGCACTTCAAGTATGTCCAAAATTGCAAACCCGAAAACTCAGGATTTGCGCAGCACATTGTAGAATTTGGACACGAAATCGACCCCAAAAATTATAAAATTCTATCTGTTCACGCATGCTATTTTAACAGATTACTATTGGGTTGTTCAAAAATTCATTGCGTTTTTTCCCAGTGATTTTTAAGACCGTTTATTTTATTCAAAAAATACACATTAATCATTGATATAGTGCTTTTTTGGTTCGATTATCTTCTGTGATCTTTCGGAAGGTTTCATGATCCCATTCTCGAAAAACCTCTTTCTGTATTAACGATGAACTGAACAACGTGCCTTTCGATAGCTTCATCTTAAGCGAACGTTTTTCCACTCGAGGAGTTTTGCAAGGACCCAAACAAATGGAAATCTCATGGAGCAAGGTCTGACGATATGAGGCAACAGATCCCAACCAAGCTCCAACAATTTTCCGCGAGTCGTGAAACTTGAGTATGGTCGCGCGTTGTCCTGATGGAAGGAAGGCCACTCCTTTCCGATTTTATTTTCAATTCTGCCCGCTTTTCTGCTACTGCCTCGTTCAATTTGGCGACTTGTTGACAGAAGACGACTGAATTGATCGTAACATTCTTTGGTAAGAGCTCGAAAAACACTACACTCCCAGATTGAGAGCACCAGCGTGAGAATTGTGATTGTCAGAATGGAAAAGAGCAAGCTAATATTGACACTGGCGTTGTTTAAGGGCTTCGTGACTTTACGTAGCTTTTCACAAAAGTCTGCACAGCGTTCTTTCTTGGAGAAAATGCTCGCGTTGCTCTTATTTCCACGTTATAAAAAGAATCCTTTTTTTCCTTTGATGGAAGCTACAAGTGTCAGCTGTCAAATGCACATGGGCGTAAGAATATATAGCTGCGTTTTTACTACATTAAATTTACATAACTTCAACCATCTACAGAATAAAAAAGAGAATGACTTTTTGAAGAAGGCAATATATAATCCCTTTAACAAGTACGGCTTTAAGCTAGCGCGAAACAATTCAGTTGTAGTTGTTGTTTGCAATGCGAGTCGTTCGGAGACTCCGTTTTAAGAGATTACAACTGAGCTCTCTGTCAGAATGCTGTGCAAATTTTGCATACAAATGCGGGGAACTTCAAATTTACAGCAAGGAAAATATCACTTTTTCGTCTTTATTGATGGCTGAGAAAAATACTCGTACAAGCTTTTCTTGTTTCTGTAAAATTTCTTTCCAACTTCCCTGAACTTCCCTGGTTCAATAGATGTTTTTTTTTTCATATTAAAAAAAATATTTTCTTTTTTGTAAAATTAAAAAATTAGCATAAATAATTTTTCTCTTTTTAACCTTTTCATTTGATAAATTTCACTTTTTTATTATTTATGCTTAAAATTACATCATTTTACGATGTTGGCCCAGATTATAATTTGAGCCATATAGAATAGGGGCGAGGCGGTTTTTAAGATGAACAAGCCGAGGTGATTCACACTTTGTCACCATGTTTCACCAATCGGTCCGTGTTTTCCATTTAACCACATCCTTCGTCTACAATTCCGGGAAAAGGCGTTTTGCAGCGCTTTCACTAAGCAAATGCCAACTCAGATTCGACTTTTCTGCTAGCAATGAATTTAATTAAACGTCTTTCCAAATGAGTTCACCGCAACGATGGTGGGGTGCATCGGGCTTCGCACTTCCCTTTGAGCGTTTTGCCCTTTGAGACAATAAATTTAAACGACCCTGTTGGCGACTTTCGCTCTCTTTCATTCGATCTCTCAACGATTGCCATCCATCAGAATTCCAGGGGAGGAGTATGTGGAAAGAGGTTTAAAAAAATGAACGCAGGAGGTGAAGGGTGGTGACTCCAGTGTCAAGCAAGGACGCATGACGGAAGAAGCAACCGGAAACTAAGGATCCTCAGTGTATTTAAATTAAAAAAGAAAAGAATTATTTTTCTTCTCTAAGAAACGCCTCCATGTGATTTATGACTTTATCGGTGCTGCAAAATTTTTTAAAAAAAATTTTGAACATGAAATTGCACGATGCGATTTGGTTAATTTAATAGGTTTAAATTAATGACGCAGCGAGCGTGATTTGATTTAATGAGACTCTCTTTATAGGGAAGTGCTAACAAGAAGTTTAAAAAAATTAAATTGTGTTGATCCTATTTGCTACTGTGTGATCTCTTCTTCTCTTCTTACAGTTGCATGACTAATACTCAACTCGGATGTGGAAGGAAAAATAATTACAAAATGGCCTACCCCACATAATCTGCTATATGGCGACTTTATAACAGTATTCTAGTTGCAAAGTTTATCATTTCTGAACATTATATATACATATATACAGAGAGAGAGAGAGAGAGAGAGAGAGAGAGAGAGAGAGACTATAAATGTACAGAATTGCGATTTCTTTTTATATTAAATTCAGCGGTGCTTGGAGTAATCATTTAAGAGAGGCTCATTTCTCATAAAGTATTTAGAGGAAATTTTTATTAAGAGAGCTTTATGTATAATTTGATTTTCCATCGTTGCGGCTTCAAAAGTTTCTCTAACTTATACGCTTGCAAGATTTGAATTTTTAAAAAAGTTAAAGTGGTCAAAATGGCCTTCCAGTCATCCTCATAAAAAATGAAATTCTTTAAACTATTCAGTAGCCAGAAATCGATTCAAATATTGCCAGTAGAGTGGGAAAGCCGTCATTGTATGGTATGTTTAAAACTTGAAGTTATTTTATTTTAATAAAATCATTCTTATATAAACACTGACTGCTCAATTGAAAGTGGACACTTTCGATTTTAGACGTTTTGTCGAATATCTATAAAAATACTTGACGAATTATCCTGAAACTTCAAGGTGTAAAAAGCAAGTTACACTTATATATTTCAGCGAAGGTTTTGTCCCGAAGGCACATCACCAGAAACAAATTGAACAAAAAAGTAATGTTTGGGATCACCCTGTAAAAAATAATGCTTGAAATGCATTTAGCTGCAGCATATGCTTATGAGGCTTTTTTTTTTTACTTATCTGTGTTTATTTGTATGACGATAGCACGTATATTCATGGAGATATACAAGTTTCTTTAAAAAAATGGAAATTTTTTTCGTGAGTTTTTTGTTTACCTATTTATAACATACACAGTTTTCAACCCACTGCAATGCCATTTTCAGGATAATTTAAGTATTTGATGGAATATGAACTAAAAATTTGGAGAAAATCCCTTATCGTTTTGTTTACTTTTGAGAGGAACTGAAATTCAATTCATTCTATCGATGAAATCCTTTCTGAATTTTCACGATATTTGCTTGGGCTTTTTATAAGAGTAGTTCTATACATTTGACTAATAGATTATGCAAAAGTCATTTTGGTAACGCTTGCGCATGCGCAGTTAAACATTATTTAGTAAAAATTACCTCATATTTTATCAAATATTCAGTATTTTTATATTCTGATTGCAGGGTGTTCTGTAGCTTGTCAAGTTTCCTGAAAATATCATTGCTTTGAGTTGAAAACCGTTTGAAAATCCTGTATATTATAAACAAAAAAACTTACGAAAAAATTTCCATTTTTTTAAAGAAACCTTTATATCTCTATGAATATACGTGCTATTCTCATACAAATGAACATGGATAAATAAAAGAAGCCACATAAGCATATGCTACAGCTATCTTGCATTTCAAACATTATTTTTTACAGGGTGATCCCAAACATTACTTTTTTGTTCAATTTGTTTCTGGTGATGTGCCTTCGGGACAAAACCTTCGCTGAAATATATGAGTGTAACATGCTCTTTACACTTCTGAAGTTTCAGGATAATTCGTCAAGTATTTTTCTAGATATTTGTCCCGTTTCTGTACATTACCGAGTTTGTTTCAGGTAATGCCAAGCATATTCGACATCAAATTCCTGGGCGCGGCACTACCGTTCGGCTTTCCATTCCTGAGCAAATACCTGGAGACGATCACAATATTTTGCGTCAAAATATATTGGATGGTTCAAAAAGCCATAGCGGTTTTTTTCCCGTAGATGGTTTAGTTGTATATTTAATGTAGTAAACGCAACTTTAGATTCATGCGTCCATGCGCATTTGACAGTTGACATTTCCAGTATCCATCAAGGTATCGTAAAATGTGTGCGGATCAATCGACAATCTATCTTTCTGTAACGTTGTGGAAATGGAGAGTCAACCGAAAATTTTCGCAAGAGTTTTTACTTGATTACTTCCGAAAAGAAAGAGCGCTACGCAGGCTTGTGAAAAGTTACGTAAAGTATTTGGTAACCACAGTTCTCTCCCTTTCTCTGTGATGCTGTCAATCTGGTGGGATTGGAAGGATGTGGTGTTTTTCGAACAAAACAATGTTAAAGTCAATTCGTGCGTCTTCTGTTAACAAATCGCCAATTTGAACGAAGCAGTAGCAGAAAAGCGGCCAGCATTGAAAAAAAATCGGAAAGAAGTGGCCTTCCATCTTGACAATGCGCAACCACATAGAAGTTTGAAGAGTCGCGGAAAATTCCATTTCACCCACCCTACTCGCCAGACTTTGCTCCATCAGACTTCTTTTTGTTTAGGTCCTTACAGAACTCTTTGAGTGGAAAGACATTCGTTTAAGATGACGCTGCCAAAAGACATGTTCTTCAGGTCATCGCTAATACAGAAAGGAAGTTTGTCGCGAATTGAACCAAAAATGCACTATATCATTGATTATTTTGTATTATTTTGAATAAAATAAACGCAATTACATTTTAAACAATCCAATAAAATAGTGAACACCGTGCCGCATTTTTCTGCCGCCTGTACTCTATCTCAACATGCAACATTGTATAAATTTATTTAATGAAATCCAAAATGATTATTGGCATTTATTGATAAAAAATTGCAATCCGTAACCATATTGTCTTGTATTATGGTTGATGTTTATTTACTTTGTAAGTTTTTGATTAACGACTCGATGCGAAATATAAACGTTTGCACTAGAATAATAAATAATGTTCAAAGATACGATTATTTTTACTAAAGCTTCCTTCTATGGAATGTAAAGATAAATTTATAATAATAAATAGCAAGGCAGAAAATAGCAATTTATTTATTTATTATTATCACTATCACGATTACTTTGATACAAGCATCGGTATAGGTAATTACACGCAAGCAAAAGGAATTAGGCTGAATGTAATGAAATGTGTAGATAGTTTGGGTGGTTCTCTTGAAAAGAGCACAAGTGCCTGCAGTGTATTTTGCTACATTTAATGTCAAACATAAAAGTGAAAGCAATTTAATAAATACTAAATTGAACGTTAACACAACCGAACAAGGATGTGATCATGTGAAGCGTGACCGTAACGGAAGGTGATTTTAGTATCATTTGGTCTTTCGACTTTTTTTTTAAACTATAGGAGCCTCCTCTCATCGAAGCCAAGTAGTTAAAAATAATTTTTCTGTATTGAGAGGATTGTGATTGTGAGTCGGGAGAGAGGAAGAAGGTCGCGGGAACTTTAGCTGTCGTGAACCAGATCTCCACGACGCCGTTTAATGGCCGTCCTCCTTTTCCTAAACGACTTTATTAAGATGAAGGGGAAGAAGATAGGGGGTAAAAAAAAATGGAGGTAGAAACCAGGTCGACTTGGATGATGAGATCATCGTTTTTAGTGATCAAAGGGGGCCATCGGTTGCGATTTCTGGTCAGCATATGATAATGTTAAAGGTGGCATCATTAGTATGAATGGTATCATGTTTCTTGGTGTAGAATAGCATTATTTTGCATAAATTAAAGCTAGGGGATTGTATATATATCGCTGTAGTAATGAGCTTGTGTAGTAAAATATTATGAATGATGATTAAAGCTGATGAGTAGGGTAGTTAGCGTTTCTGGTTTCTATAAGCCGGAAAACTCTATTGGTCGGCAATGCGAATTTTATTCTTATTGGCTGCAATAAGGATTTAATTGAAGATAATTTTATTTTTTTTAAGTTTAGGCACTTGAAAAATGTAACTCTAAGGTAACCGGTATTTCCTGTGCAGACAATGGCCTCTTTGTCTTGGGCATCTTAGAAATTCCCTTTCTTGCGTCATCTTGCTTGGGGTTAATCAATATTTTGCTGCGCTACGCTCGAGTTCAACCATCTTTTGAATTTAGCTATAGGTGAAATTGTAAGGACGAAAATTAATTAGAGTGAAATATGTTAATTCCGTAATGAAGAGTGTCTCTGTGCTAATGAAGATAGAAAGTGGCCTTTAGGCGTTTTGTCAGCTTACGCGTCGCTTAATTGCCGCTTAATCAAAAAGAAGTTTCTTTTTTTTCATTCTTTCTTTCTTTCTATTCATGATGCTAGGTTTGTGTTGTTTTCTCTCACTCTTTGAAAAAGTGGCAAAAGAATGCTGCTGACGTCTCTTTTCATTCTTTTACACGTCTTTCGCAATCTCTGCCTCCTGGCACTCGACCAAGATCGACGTTATAAGCATTCCAGTACAAATATAGAGCGCCTGATAAAAATTCTCGGCACTTAGGGGGAAGCGACACTTTTCAGGGCCAATCAACTCGAGGATATTAACATTAATTTTTTTGTATTCATTTACGAATGTCTTAAACATTTTCTCATCAAATTTGTCGCTTTCATAAGCGACATAACTCAACGGCTACTCTGTAGCTCTTTAAGAAGGGAATCTGATTGAAGAGCCATCTCGGAAATGGATATTTTCTGACTCATTCATAATTTTTTTTTCCGAACTGTATATATATTTAGAAACAGAGTGAGTCGGGCGGAGAAGGAAGAGTATATTTAAAAAGTTTAAGTGGAATATAAAAAAATATCTTTTTTTCAGCCTCGACAAAAATTTCAGTCAAGGACTTGAACATCAGCTTAAAAATTGATTAAGATGTAAGAATGATTTAGAGGTTTGTGTTACATCTTTAAATATGAACTATCTTGTCTAATATGTAAATAATTAAAATTAAATGATATAATTAAATAATAAAATTAATTTTGAAGTCGTCCAAATGTTATTAAAAGTGATTTTCTCTCAAAGTCTTCTTGATGCAGGAATCACTAAACAGATGAAGATTACTTATGATTCCGATGTAATGTTTTCTTGTTGAAAATAGTCATATTTGTGACTTAAACACTGTCTATTTAAGTTTTATCTATAGACAGTCTAACACACGTGATGATGCTTCTTAGTGATGAAAGATATCTTTACATTAGATGTTGAAAAAAAATTTTTAAATAAACGAACCCAGTCAAATCTGCATTTTTTCTGGGTTCATCTTCAGATTTGATTTGGTTGAAATTTGAATCATATTGAACTAGGGAACTTGACCCGTCACGTGACAGTCTCCACTTTTCATGGTCAAGGGTAATTGAATACCTGATTCCGTATATGTTCATAATAATTTTGGCATCTCATCATATTTGAGATCACTTGCGTGGTTGAATTCAACTGCAGCTTTGCCATAGCTCTTGTAAATGAATTTGACGATGTATTTAATTGCTTTCACTGAATGGATCCGACTCCACATTGAAGTGACATGGATGCGACTTTACAATGAAGAATGAATTGTTGAATGGGAAACATTACCGGATTCGATTGATTTATTCTATTTATTTTTAAGTCGATTTGAATTTGATTTGTACTATTGATCATGTTTCTGAAATTTCTACTTTTGGTTTGGCCAAATTATTTTCTTTTATCAATTTTATTTCTTGATTTTTTTTCTTTTGTTAAAATTTTGATATTTTTTCTAGGATGAGATGCGCTTAAATGGTTGTTTGAATAATTTAGTTCATGCTCATTAAGTCTGGTATTTAAATTAATAGATAAATAGTGTTTAACTTGCAAATATAACTGTTTTTCAAATTAAGTAGTTATGATGGAATTATACTGCGTGAGCACAAAGCCTTAAAAAGAAAAATTAATAAAAAAATAAAACTATGTCAGATTGTTATATACGTCTTTTTTTTTGTATTATGATTTCCATCAAAATGTTCAAAATGTTTTTAAAGAACCGAAGCGATATAGGTATGGTAAGAGCCGAAGCGATATAGGTGGCGCTAACATCGGTCATATTGAAAATGGCGTCTATGAGAGAGAAAGCTGAGTCCTGCATTACAGGACCAGTTTATTTGGATATGCTGCAGTGATATGTAGCGCCTCAATTAGAAGAGTACCAATCATGGGTAATGTATCAACCGGACAGTCCCCTACTACATTGGGCATTATCAGTTTGTGAATTTCTCGATTCAACATTTCCCAACTGATGGGCTGGAAGAGATAATTCTACAGCATGAGCCCCGCATTCTCCGGACATAAAATCCTTAGACTTTTTCCTGTGGGGATATGTTACGGATAAAGTGTTGGCTACACTGGTCCTCGATGTGAACACATTAGTGGCAGGCATGTATCTTCTGACATAGTTTTTTTTTTTTTATTATTAATTTTCTTTATCAGGGAAAGATTTTGTGCTCACCTTGTACATTCGTACAGGCCTCCCTCCCACTTTGTCATGAAAAGGAAAGAAAACGATTTTTTTTTTTTGCGGAGGATAACCTTTTGGGTATTATCTAATACTTTACTTTCTGGGCGAGTGTTCATAAAAAATCTTTATAACTAGAAAAAAAAATGGCCCAACAGAGGTAAACAATTCAGTTACAATGAGAAGAGTTAGTACATGTCGAGTTTCTTGGTTCTCTTGTATGAAAAATATTAATTTATCTTAAAAGGCTCAACGAATTGTCATAAAAAATACGTCCAGGCACAGTTTAAGGAACCCTCTATCGGTGTAATAATTTTATTTGATTCTGCTGTTTGCCGTTTCGGAGGAGTTAGCTGTAGACGGATTCCCCCCCCACAATTTTAATATCTTCTCGAATCATAAGTTTTTAAGTCGATTTCAGTGAAAAAAAATTTTTTGAGTTGAGGAAACGAAAACGTAAGTCAGCACTGCGAATATTAACCTAAGATAAAGTTGAGGTATATTAATGACAAGTTAAAACTCTCAATATATTATAAAGTAAAAGTATATTATTATATTTTGCTTCTCAACTTTAAAATGAATATAAACATATATTTAAAAAAAGGAAATAATTTATAATGAAAGTGCATAGTTTTGAAAAAAAAATTTTTTAATGAATTTTTAGGTTTTGGAAATTAATTCCTAATGGGAAACAAGAATTTTGATAATTTCAGTTTGTTAAAAAAAATCATCAAGGTATCAATCTATTAATTTTATAATTATCATTTTTATAATTTTTATCGTAATTTATATAATAATTTTCTATTAAAATACTTAACAGTTCTAAGCAGTATCAGAGTTGTTAGGAATTGAGATTATCTCGATTTATTACTATTGAATGTTTAAATCAGGTGTAGTTCATCGGGTATGAGGACACCTGGTTCAAATAATCATTGGTTTAAACATTTAATAGTTATAAATCGAGATAATAATCTCAATTCATAGCAACTCTGATTACTTCTTAGAACTAGTAAGTACTTTAGTAAAAAATTTTGATATCAAACTATGATAAAAAGTTATAAAAAATAATGCTAATAATGTTAATAGATTGATAATTTGATGCTTTCCATCATTCAATTAATTTCCAAAAACTAAAACTTCATTAATTTTTTTTCTCAACTAAAAGCACTTAAATTATAAATTATTTTCCTTTCTTTAAATATTATTTATTCTAAAGTTGAGAAGCAAATGTGTGTTTTAGTTTTCTTAGTTAGTGGTCGGCCAATAAGAAAACACCATCTAATTCCTTGTGACATTACATCGGAATAATAAGTGGGTCTTCAACTGTAATCTGTTCAGTGACTCTTGCAATCAAAATCAAGACTTGATAGAAAATCATTTCTAACAACATTTTGGTGATTTTAAATTAATTTTTTATATACTTAAATTCCTTAATTTAATTATTTACATATTACTTTAGAGGTTAAGTATTAAACAAAATATTCCATATTGTAAGAGAGAAAAATGAGATAAGGTTGATGAATTTATAGGATAGCTTTATATCTCTTTATTATCATAAACAGGCAGGCTTATGTATTTTCTAATTCGCTATTCCACAAAATGTCACTTGTGTATCTTTAATTCTTTCCATGATCCCTCTTTTCCTTTCTTAAGTCTTCCTTTATCGCCTCTCTCTCTCCAAGTTTTCTTGGCTTTTACTTCTTATCTCTCCTTTCTTCCTGTTTTGCTTGCACCGTTTCCCCATTCCCTCCTTTTTCCCGTCCCCGGTCAACCGGGGCTTTAAGCCCAGGGATGTCACTAGAAATTCACGGTCACTCGATCAAGAAGGAAAAGAAAAAGAAAAAAAAAGAGAGGTCGCGATGCCTTATGGGAAAGGGGCGGCAGTTTCGGAGGCTTAAAGACGCATTCACAAGAAGCCTAGGTCATTCTGAGTTGGTAAGCTGGTTCGCACGGCTCGGTAATAAATAACGCCGTGAGAGAGAGGCACGTGCTTGGTGACTGGAATCGAACCTGGTATATTGATGTGTGTACGATTGGGACGGGGATGATGGATTGCTGGAGGGCACTTTGTGTTTACTAATCCTGACGTTTTATATTTCGATCCGAGAATATTTTGGATTTTTTCTATTTCCATTAAGGAAGAAGGAGTTTAGGAAAAGGAAATGGATTCTTGAGAAAGAACTGTTTCGAAGGCTTAGGTTATATTCCTGCTTATTGTTATAGGACTAACATTACTCTAGAAACTATGGTTTATTATATTATAAACATTAAGTTTGAGAAGTATTTTCAGTGCTGTTTTAGAGCTGCTGAACAGTACTTTTTTGAAACTTTCATGTTTCAGAGACAGCTTACAAGTCCTTTTTTCTCCTATTTTCCGGCAGTGTTCTATTAATTGCCCAGTAAAAAACATCGATTAATTTGAGACGTTTATAAAATAAAAATGAGTGTTATTTCCGAAAACGCGACATGTCGTGACAACTTCATTGATCGTGCGGCCTAAAGTCAGTGACTTTGTATTTGGTAGGAGGGGGGGGGAGTTCAAATATGAACAAGAATTTATGAGCTGCAGTTTACTCATTGAATGCAATGAAACGACTTGCATATCATTATTCTATATATCTCCTGCATTTGTTTTTAAGTTTATGTTCAACTATTCTTGCACAGTGTTAATGACCTCGCCATTCTAATTGAATATCTTCTCATTTAAAAATTCCTTAAGTGGGCCAAGTGATATGATAGTCCGATTGTGTTAAACCTCGGCTATATGAAAGATGAAATAAAACTACAAGCTCTCGTAATGTTTTTATGGTCAAAGCGGCAGTTTGAGAGCGAGCATTGTCAAATGGAAGACTGGGCAACTCTCCTCTTGGAACTCTCTCTTTTAAAATCTTTTAATATTGGGTTGTTCAAAAAGTCATTGCATTTTCCTCCTAAAGATGATTGTAGTTGTATATTTAATGTAGATCCTGGGAATCGATTAACAATTATTCTTTTTTAATGGAGAGTCAACACTAGCATTTATATCAACTTTTGCTTAATTACTTCCAAAAAAAAAAGAACGTTGTGCAGGCTTGTGAAAAGTTGCGTGAAGTGACGATATTAGTTGCTCGTTTCCGTTCTGATGCTCTCAATCTGTGTTGTGTTTTTTGAGCTTTTACCAAGGAATGTTACGATCAGTTCAGTCGTCTGATGTTAGCAAAGTGCCATATTAAACGAAGAAATAGCAGAAAAGTGACCAGAATTGAAGAAATCGGAAAGGAGTGGTTTTCCATCATGACAATGCGCGATCACACACATGTTTGATGATTCGCTGAAAAGTATTGGAGTTTGGCTGGGATGTGTTGCCTCATCACCCTATTCGCCAGGTTTCCATCAGGTTTCCATTTGTTTAAGTCCGTGGAAAAACGTTCGCTTAAGATGATGCTATAGATGACATAAGTTCATGGTAGGAAGTTTTTAGCGAATGGGTTCACGAAACTTCCCGAAAGCTCGCAGAAGATAATCGAACAAATATGGTTCTATAACATTGGTTAATGTATATTTTTTGAATAAAATAAACGATTTTGAAAGTCACCGGAAAAACCGCAATGACTTTTTGAAAAACCTAGTGAGAAAATCGAGTTGTAGTATTCTTTGTGAATTCTGAAAGAAAATTGCATTGATTTCCCAGGTAACTTGATTTCTCTCTGAATGACTTGCACTCTAGATCGAGTTTTTTAAGTCTCTCTCTCTCTCTCTTCATTTGTCAAAAATTTAAGAATAATCCGTTTCGCAGCATTACGGTGTATTTATTAGAACTGACAGGAAAGGAGAAAAGAATGAGGTCCAAGCATTTCTTCTCTGATTAGTGTCTTGCAAAGAAGAATAAAGTTGAAAAATGTTGTTTAGGAATGGAGTATATTATCGTGTTAAGGGCATGAAGCTTTAATCTGTCCAGGAAGATAATATTCAGTTCACCTGATGAATTGAATGCTCGCATGATTTCACTCAGTGATGTAATCGGGTATATGGCTTAGGCAGGATTTCCTGGTTCGACAAATCATTTATGAGATACATCAATTTTCTGGGATATTTCAAAGGAATATACGAGAATTCTCGTACATAAAAGAGAATAAATATAGAGTGTAGCAAAAACAGGGGACTGGCTATACGTGGTCGCTTTCTACAACATAAAAAAAGAAAAAAAAATTGTTTAAAGATTTGTCCTAAAATAATTTTTGATGAATTATAGCCTCATGACGATATTCGTTTAAAGAAGAATTTCAACCAAATATGAATTGTACCTAAAATTTAGCAATCTTGAAGAGTATATGAAAAGTATAATCTGTTTTTGGAGTCACAAAGCCGTCTGATCACCAGCGCGTGTTTTCCCTATTGAAGCTGTGCTAGTGAAGAACTGCATAAAAATTGTAAACGATGGAGTAAAAAGTCTGATACAACCCTACATGTTTGAACCCGAGTCCGATACCCTTCCCATTGATGAAGAAAACGTCAGCAGTGACGAAAATATAGATGAAATCTCATTGTATATTTAAGTAGGATCGGTAATGGTGTTAACGCGCTGCATGCATTCCTATGGATTCTTGTCTGAATATATTGTTGCTTTTCGCCTATGTATTCTGCCTCATTTATGAAGTGTCACCGGCTATATTACGAAATACCTCTGTATCACAAATTATCTCCGCGAGCAATAGAGTACCTGATATTTGGAAGAAAACTTCACCATATCGTGAATTAGCAACATAATTTAAAGATATCAAACCATATTTTGATTATGGCTGGAGTTCCCCTTAACAGGGCCTGCTATCTCAGATCTCAATCCTATGGGTTTTATGTATGGAGACATCTAAAATTCGTTGTTTATTCCACTCCTGTTCCACTGATAATGAGGATCTTCAACAGAGAATGGAATATGGGATATCCGAAATTTTTTTGCAATACTTGACATTTAAGCTTAATTCCACGACTGACGATCGTTTCGGCTATTGCCATTGCCAAAGACAAGAGATTACAAATTTTTGAAATTCAACAATATAATTTAACAGTATGCAACAATGAACATATTATTGGTTTGATTGTTCGATGATATAATTTTCATTTTCCTTTTTTGCTTTAAAAATTTCTAATTGTTCCATTATGCTGATTTTGTTGTGTTCACCTGAAGCTCTTAAGATCTCCATCTATTTTCTATACTGTCAAATGAAAGACCAGACATAAGGCGAAAGTTGAGTTTCTGTTACCATACGTGTATGAATTTACATGTTCTTTGTACCCAATTTTAAATTCTTTTCGTCATGTCTAAATAAACGCTTTTATATAATTTATATTCCAATTTGTAGATTCCGCTTTTCTCGTATTTGGATCTATTCTCCTCATTGCGCTTGAATATGCTTTTGCAAGTATTATTAGTTCTGTATGCTATATTTAAAATTTTATTTTTAAATATTTTTGTTAATTTATGAATATATGGGCCTGTATATGTAAATGTGGTCTAACTTTTGGGTATGTTATTATTTTTGATTTTTGTGGGCTTTTCTTTAGTCATCATTTAAAGGGGAATTTAGGGCTCGATTTACGTGGTATCGAAATGCTGCTTCTTTTTGGGAATTTGGATGATTAGAGGAGGCGTGGAGACTCGGTTTCCTTATTTTTAGGTTTAAAAATCGACTACATATAGCGAGGCCACTAGTTTTGTTACACCCTGCGTATATGAAATTATTAATTTAAAAGAGGCGTTTAGAGTTTTATTGAATGAGAATAAAAAATTAAAACAAAAAAAAGCATCTCTGGCACGTTAAAACACAAAGTGCTCCGTCCGAGGTGTGAGCTCAGTTCCGCAGGGATTACCTGCAGTGCGGTGGTGGGTGCCGTCGGCCGGGAGCAGGCAGAGGAGCGTGGTGTTGGCACGTGTTCCAGCTGTTTAATGGGAACTTTATCCCACCCCTCCTTCACAACCCCCCCTCTCCATCTCTTCCATCCGAAACGTTGACCCAATGCCCTGCGAAAAAGGTTAGTTCGACGTGCGGCTTATTGGTGAATCTTAACAGGAGAAAGAAGAATTCGCCGAGGATGGTCGGTCATGTGGAGTAATCGTTGTTGGGGGAGCTGCTGTATGTTGTGAGATGAGAAGAGAAAGGGATGAAGGAGAAATGTAGTTTTTTTAATAGGAAGGTGAAAAAAAAAGAAACTAGGAACATAATGCTTACCTAACGAAGCGACAATTAAATTCGCAACGGTTATTATGGATAGAAATTACAGGGGATTATTAATAAGTGACAGGGGGGTGCGAAGATATGCATTACATTTTGATATTATGTAATCTTTGAAATGAGGAAATTTATATATAAAATCCACACCTCGTTAGAGCGAAATATATAATGTATATCAATAATAATTTACCATCGACTGGAGAATCAGGAAATGACGTGTGATGTTGGGGGTAAATGGGAACGGGATTATGCCAAATGCTCAAGGGGGTTGTCTATTGGTGGAACACCACCATCACCGCTGGTTGCCACCATTCGATATGTCTTTTGCTACTGACAGCAGATGTGTCGCACATGTCAAGCTATATCCCCCAGACAACGTTTCCCCCATCTCGTCTACTTCCTTTCCGGCGTTTTCCAATCCCTCCTTTCTGTCGACATCTACCTATCCCCCACATAACCTTTTTCCATTTGCTTATTAACGAGTTGTGTTGCAAGCTATTTTTTGACTTTTACTTGTTTTTGAAGCCTAATATCAAAGTTCAATAACAAGTAAATAAGAATTGCTTCGACTTCCTTCGCAAACATCCTGGGCTCGCTTCCGGATCTAAACGGAAGATCATCGTGTTTTTTAAACAGAGAAGTTCTTATTAATAATAATATTGGATGTCGTAATTTGTATACTGAGCGTTGATTTTTTAAAAATATCGTCATTACTTTGTAATAATAAGTTTATAATCATAGGTTGACATTAACAGAGCAGAAGAATTGATATGGAATAAAAAATGGCGCTAAGGTCAATGTTAAGCTCCTTTTTATCAAAGGAGAGATTTTTGGCTCAGTTTTTTTTAGGTTATAAATAATAAAATTGCTTGCCTGATGTGGTTTGTTACGCAGCGAAGCTCTTAATCTAATCCTATTAAGACGGGCATTTTTATTTTGAAATAACTTAATTACGAATAATCATGTTAACCACTCCACCAAGGAATTGATTAAAGAGACGCTGAGCCTGAGGTCTTAAGGGAATAGAAGAGTAAATAAGGTGTAGGTAAGGGGGATAGCACTCTTGGAAAATGTAAGCAAATGGGAATTCAAACATTTCCGAGTGTTGTTAATTTAATGGAGAGGAAACTTTTAAGGAGGTAAAATGTTATCGATTTCTTATTCAAGGATTCCTGGAATTGTCAAGAGCATTGCAGTTGTGTTTAATATATGATATCTCAATTTAAAATTAAGCTCTGATTAAGGTTCTTTGGTTTCTGTACGTTAATTATTTTTAAAAAAACAGACTTGGATGAAAATTTCCATGGCTTTTTGTATGTGGCTTTATATTCAGTGTTCTCTTTTATGTGGTTAATGTGGAATAAAGGACAATAGACATAATGTGGTTAATGTAGATTCTGTCGACTCTTCTCAGGCGTTTTATTTCGTAGGAGAGATAAGTGACTTTGTTTGTGTAGGCCTCTTGCATAATTTATGTACACTATGTGATCATTTCTGGTCGCAGGCTTCAGATAACAGGAATTAGTAAGCGGCGGCACTCCCTTTAGCCTCTACCCTCCGAGGAAGATTTTCCACCAGTTTCTGGTAGTAAGAACCTGGAATTTCCCTTCATTCCTGCCTCAGAGCACTGATAGTTCAGTCGCGGATAAAGGATGGCGTGGTCTGTCTCGTAATCGACGTTTCAATTCATCCCACAGGCCAGTCCATTTCTTCAACCCCGTTGTCTTGAAACCAATCGTGTACAGACCTTGCTTTTTGGCAAGGAGCATTGTCATATTGATACAGAAAAGGCCCATCCCCGAACTGTTCCCACAATGTTGACACTCCGATAAGCAACAGCATTCATTATTCCTTTAAGAGAAACAATGCTGGTCTAGTCCGAACCATGAAAAAGAGCCCCATACCGTGATGCCACCTCCTCCAAACTTCACAGTGGGCATCACAGTCTGGTAGGAAACGTTCAGTAGCACGACCGCGGAAACCCAGTGAATGGAGTTTCCTACGAATGGTGATTATGCTAGCAACACAGGAAGCAGAATTTCTGAACTCGGTAGCAATCATTTTAGCAGGAGACTTTCGATTGTTCTGGATAACATGTGCAAGCACTCGACGATCTGTCTGTCAATTTCATGGGTCTGCTTGTTCGTGGTTGCACTGTTGTGATTCCTTGGGTCTTCCACTTCGCATTCATATTACCTATAGCTGTACGGGGTATTAGTGGAATGATGGAAATCTCACGGACTGACTTGTTGCACAAGTGGCATCCTATAATGGTTCCATAATGAAAGTCTCTAAGCTCTTTTGAACGATTCATATCTTGCGACATTAGACACATTCCATCATTTATGAGGAGTGTTCCTAAATTTTAGATCGCATAGTGTATGGGAATTGAAATGTAATTGCATATATCACTTTGATCTGCTTATCTAAAAACGTGGTTTCTGGTCTGTTCTTGTGAATGATTTTGTCAGCTATTATTGCTCTATCAAAGTATATTTTCCTTGTATTCTCTAAGATAATGTACATGGAAGTATTCTCAGCTATCAACATGTCCTTTGGGCAAAAGTTAAAGCACGGTTCCTTGTTCGTAAGCCAGGAATAGCTGTACCATTGAAGTCCCTGGTTCGAGTCCAAGCCAAAAAATTTTCTTTACTGTTTTCTATATTTAGCCAATGTTGATGTATGTCATTGGCTATGAGATACTATTGGTTTGTCTGTGTAAATAATCTGTGTAAAATAATAGGAGTGGCAAACATTTCTGTGTAAATGTAATAATTAATGTACAGTATTTTCGAAATTAAATTTTCTTTTTAATAGACTTTTAATTTTTCTTTACTTCCGTTTTATACTATTATGACATTGTATAATTTTAATAATTATTATATTGGGTTATTTTAACATTGAGCATGTAGTCTAAACTGAGAAAATAATCACTATTTGACTCCATATGTAGGCGAGAACATACGACTGCCACGGACGCTACGTTTCCAAGGGCGATGGGAGGTTGGTTTAATGGAAATATATTTCCCGGCCCTTTTCAAGAACATTACAAGAACATTACAACATTACAACGCGAGAATTTCAAAGAAAACATTAATCGGGCCAAATCAGTGGTATTCCTGCCGACTCGTTGATCCATATCTATGTGTAGTTACTATATCATACACATATAGAGATATTTTATAGTGTATATATCAGGACATAAGCTTGTCGGTTTTCCTGCCAGAAAAAAATCGAAACGACTGGTCCACTTACTACTAATAATAATTTTTATGATAACATACCTGACACCATTTTTGATATCAAAAAGATTTGGTTAATTTGTATCACATTCATATCATAGGCCTCAGTTGGCTCTCGAATTGAGAATAAACAGATAGAGAAGATGGTAAGAACATGACGACTTGCAAATAGAAAAAGAAAAAAAATATATCTATATTGTTATTGGGGCCTTTGGTTAAATACCTAAAGATTCCCTGATATTAGAATTTCTCATATCAACTGGACGCTAATGCTAATGTTGCAAAGAATGCCTTACTTAAAACTCAGAGGATATATAACTACTCTTAAGTTAATAACATAATGCTGGGCCTTGTTTTGCTCTTAAACTAAAGAAAGAGAAGGATCAATAGTGAAACAATAAGACTAGAAGTTTAATGGAGTACAAAATGAAAGGCTTACTGGCCTCTATCTCGATAACATTGATTACATTACAGATATGTCTAAATATATGGTATCAGACAATGTCTAATCAATCATGTACTACAGGGTGATTCAGTCAATTTCTGACCATTTCAGTGCTATGCTTTATTGACCCATTAATGTTTACAAACTTAGCATTTCAGTATGATATTTTAGGCAGTTCGGAGTTTTTATTCCCGTGGAAAAGTCTTGATGATATGCTCAATGTGGCCACCACGAACGTTTTGAACTGCTCGCAGCCGATTGGTAAAGTTGTTCATAACTCTATCCAGGATTTCTGCATCCACAAGGGTGCAGCAGTCGACGATGCTTTGTCGCAGCTGGTCTAGGGTTCTTGGTGCTGTAATGAACACATTGCCTTTAAGGCCCCCAGAGATAAAAATCACATGGGTTTAGGTCAGGACTCGTAGGGGGCCAAAGAAAGCCACCCCCAATCGATCTGGAAACCTGTTTGAAATGACACGATTTCCGAATTTCTAATTGAGAAAGTTTAGCACTTCATTAGTGGTGTGAGGCCTAGCCCCATCCTGTTGAAACCATTGATGTCGAAGCGGTATACGCCTCCTTCGCAGCTCGG
>JAHWFO010109237.1:502995-514430 GCA_023313115.1 Rhysida immarginata
ATTTCCACGCAAAAATGAGAAAATGGATTTTCTTGAATTACAGCGCCATCTACCAAAAATAAAAAAAAATGTTTCAGACAAAATGTACGTAGTTTTTTATGTAGGACCTGAATCTGCAATAAAAAATAGGGGTTCCCATTTGAAATTTTAAAGTTGCCCCCCGCCCCACCCCCAGGGGCCGGGGGGGGTGGGCTAATTTTAGCACCAGCAGATGCCCCCTCGAAAATAATCAACTTTGGATTATACGCATTTTTTCGTGTGAAGCTTATTTTTCGAGTTATTCTGCTTTGTCAACTTAAAATTTACACCCTGTAGATGGATGGTTTACGAATCACTGGACCGATCTTCTTCGATACGACAGTGGATAGTCCCTTATATTGCCGTATTTTTGATGAATTCGTGCTAAGCAGTTGGATAATGTCGAACTGATAGTTATTTCAATTAATGAAAGCACGTCTTCTCTAAAGGGCTATGCCTCCAAGATCACCTGACCTGATTTCTTTCTGTGGAAGTTTACTGAAGGATAGAATGTACGTAAACAAACCTTGTACGAACAGTTGAAGGACAACATACCGGCTGAAATCAGGAACATTACTGCGGCAATCACGGAAAATGTGCAACAGTATTTAGCGGCGTGCCTTGAAGTAACACTATCCAAAGAAATGCAAATTTCATTATTATCTGGCCGTTTCTATATGAAGTACCCTGTAATAATAAATCTGAGTAAAACATGACTGTAAAACATGAATAACTTAGTTATTTGGAGATTCTAGTGTTTGATTGAAATTCTGTCCATCTCAGTGCTTTTGTGCATAATCTGGGAACTGAACAGCTGAAAGGTTTTGCATTTCTTATGGTTGCATGATAAAAACTGTTTTGAAGTTAATTAGATATTTTTATATGTTAATTTTTATATTAAAATACGTCAACCACAAATTTATTTTTTTGCAAATTGCAAGTGAACTGCCTCAGACTTGATGAGAAATTAATGAAAATTAAAATTTGACTTTTGAAGCAAAGGGAGTTGAACTGATGTTTTGTTTTTATCTTTATCTCGAAGACCAACCGTGGTTGGAATGGGTGAGGATCAAAACTGAGTACAATATATTGAATCATTGTCCCCATTTTTATAGCCTTATATTACGATCGTCCATTGGATGTTTTGTCAAATTGAAACCCTCTTGACAGGGTCGGGAAAAAGGAAACAGGGAGAGGGCATAAACCCCAAAACAGTGGCTGAAGTTGAAGAACAAATGGGGCAATGGTTGAGGAAGGTAATAACGAATAAGTAAGGGGGATTGGGGAGTTTAGGGAGGGATAGTGAACGGATGGATGTCAAGATTGCGTCTATTGTCCAATAAAAGAGTATTCTGAGCGCAGGAGACGGTTCGTCGTCGTCGTCTGCCAGTATCGATTGGGAGGCTCAGCTTAGTCTGAATGGAAAGCTTTGCTGAGAATGGCGTGCATTCATTATGATATTGTGTAAAGTGAGAAACTATTGTAGTTAGATGTGGAATTTACGATCGCGCTTCTTAATCTTATTGCGATTGGCTGGAAGTTCTTGTTTGATTATACTCACAAGTATTACATGAATTATTAGTTTAATATATTCTTCTTTGAATTAATAGCCTAGGTATCAAGGAACTCTCAAGGAAAAGAACGTGTTACTGCTAAGGAAAGAGATGGACCTAAAATTAATTAATTTCATCATAGATCTGATTTATTTGTGCGATCTGAGGAAAGGATGTAATGACTCCATTTGTTATCGTTAATTCTCGACGGATTTTGTCCCCAGCTCGTATTTTATGGCTCTATGAAGGCCATGGGCACCGATCAATAGAATCTGGGAAAAGGGTTCCTCTTTTTTTATTATTATTATTTTCTTTAGGATGAAGACAAAGAGACCAGTGCCAAAAATGGAAAAGGGTATTGAACAATTTCACCATATGGCATTTGAGTTAATAGAGCGTTAAATATGAAGCTGCGATTTATCGAATCTAATTTAGAATTCAGTGTTTGTTGTTATTCAAATTGTTGTTATCGATTAATTAAGATTGAATATTGGGAACTCTATTGCTTTATGGTGGTGTTATAGTTTATGTATCTGAGAGTATCTGCCTTTAAATTAATGTATCGACTTTAAAATTTATCAGTTTTCCATTTCTGTTTGTTTTACGCTCTTCGTGTTTGGAGAGCAGCCAGTGCTAAAAAAATCTCTGTCTCCCTTATTTCGTTAAATATTTTATTTATTTTAATTCGGATGAAACGGTTGGAATTGTTCGCACGAAACACGCGTAGGTAGATAGGTGGAGGAGGAGGTGGTGGTGGAGGCGCTCGGCAGCCCGGCAGCAGTCGATGTGTTGTCGGGGGCGGAGGAGACGTCAACGTCCGCACTGCACCATTTTACACGAACCCCCATGCAGCTTTTGTACAAATGAAGACCGGGGGGGTATGGGATAGGGAAAAGAAAAATAGATAGTGGAAAGAGAAGGACGATAAAAGAAGGTTTTGTTTGTCTCGTTTCATTTTCCGAGTCAAAGGTCTGGAAAGAAAAATTCTGGTCGAGCTGTTACAATAGCTTGTCTACGCTTGTCTACGGGTGTGGGGTAATTAGTGGAAATGTGAGGAAATAAGATTTGTTTTTGGTTGTTATTTTATGCTAATGGGTTCGCTATAAAGAGTTTGTTGACAAATGCGGAATAGAAAGATTATAAAATAAAAGATAGCATTATTAATTGACCAACGTAATATTGTGGTAGTCTTCAAATTCAAGGTAAAAAAGATGAAAAATCTCTTGTGACCGTCTTTCAGCTGAATAACTGAAAAGCAAGGTATGAAACAATAATGAAAACAGATGCTGGACCAATCATTGCTCACGCCCTTTAGGCCATTGGTTATCATTAGGGAAATTGTAGAAATTAAATAGGCGTGGATTCATTAGTAAAGCCGGGACACCTTTAATGTCAATTGTTTCAACTGCATTTTTTTTTACAGATTTGGTGTTTTCTACAGAGAATTTATCTTTTCTACCAAATTTTAGGTGGTCACAAGTCTATTTAATCTATTAAAATAATTAAATGTACTGCTCAAGATCCGGCGTTTCGATAAGCCTTTGTAGACACAATCACATCAGTGGCATTTAATTTCAGAAATTCCCTATTGACATGTAGGAGGCATTTTTATCTTTAGAATTAGAAAACAATTTTTGAGACACGCCTAAAGGTTGCTAAACGCCTGTTCTAAGTCATAGTCTTTGAATATCTTCTGGAAACTTTTATTCAAAGATTGGGGAAAGATGGTCAAAGTGTTAATGAAATGTACATTCAAAAAGAAATAAATATACAGGGCGAAAACAAAGCCTTTCCTTGATAAGAAAATTAATAAAAAAAATATGTCAGATAGATACACACTGTTTTTAGTATTATGATCTCCATCTCATAAAGTTTTTAAACTGCTGGTACGGTAGGAGCAGAAGCGATGTAGGTGGCGCTAACATAGGTCATATTGAAAATGGCGTCTATGGGAGAGAGAGCTCCATGTATTCTGTGGTTTTTCGGATGAGGCCACTTTTTACGTTTCCGGAAGGTGAATAACACTGCCCAACAAAAAAAATATATTCTTTGTCAATTGTAGGTGTTCTAGACTAATTTGAGTGTGCTGATTCCAAATCTGAACTTCAAATTTCTCTATCATGTCAGGATGTAAAGTTATCTGGACTTCTTCCCGCTGGACTTAGGGGGCTGTTAGCGAGGAACATGGTGAAAGATTTCACCAAGAAATTAATTTAAAGGAGACAAGATATCAAGGCCGTTTCGATCTAATTAAGATGGGTGACTTTTGCTGGTTTCTGAACAGGGAAATTAATGCTCCACACAAGCGCCAGAGCAAATCTTTAAAACATTTTTGAATAAAGGCTTTATCTTCATCTATTGTATGGAAATATTTTTATGAAATCTAAGCTATTTAACACCATTTTAAATGTTTAAGTAAAATAATATTGCTTAAGTTTCAGTTGTGTAAAACAGGCTCATAATGTCAAATTTAAACATTGGTAGTTTCTACAGTATAACTGGAGATCCTGACGTGATAGAGAAACATGGAGTTCAGATTTGGAAGCACCACACTCAAATTAGTCTAGAACAGCTATATTTTCCCCAGTAGCAAAAATGTTGTTGAACAGTGTAATCAATCTTCATTGGATCAATGGGAATAGTGTAATCAATGTTCGGATATGTTCCATAACAGTCTGAAAACGCGCTTGTTGTGTCGAACATAACAAGGACAATCCCAAAGTTGACGTTTGGTGTGGCTTAACGCCTGATAAGGTTATTGGACCTTTATTTTTTTTTTTGCTGAGACCTCCATTACAGGACCGGTGTTTTTGGACAAGCTGCAGTGCTATGTATCGCCTCAATTAGAGGAGTATCAACCATGGGTAATTTAAAGGCAAGAATAACGGATGCGATATTGACGGTAACAGAATACGTGGCGAATAATCTTGCTGGAGAAGAAATTGTATATCGTCTAGATATTCTCAGAGCTACGGAAGGTGTACATGTTGAAGCTTACTAAGATGTGAAGAAAAACTTTTTAAGATGAAGATCATGTTACAAAAAGCCGTATGAATCTCTCTGATATAGTATTTTTAATTAATTTTCTTTGTCAGGGAAATAACTTTCGGAAGAGGTTTTTCATATTTTTACTTATGTTTTCGTCCATCCCCGATTCAAAATTTTTTTTTCACTGACATCAATTTAAAAACTCATGGTTCGAGAAGTTATGTTGGAATTCTGAAATTTTTCAAAAATTTGATGTGACTAAATTTTGTGCAGCTAAATCCTCCGAAACTGCAAAGAGTAGAACATTGATCAATAATGATAGAGGACTCATGGACTTCTCAGAATGGAGCAACATCCTGAAGTCCTTAAATGAACGTTCTTCCAGTCTTACACTAATACCATTCTCTCTGTAACCAATCAGTAACACTTTTCCTAATGATTGGTTCCCGCTTTGTATAAATAGCCTGCGTAATTTCATCTCCCTTTCTCATACAGAATGATGATTGCGTAGCAATCGAAATGTGCACTGTGGTTCAATAAATTATTTTATGGAAAAGTGGATTGAGGAATTTCTATTTTTAACTCTTAGAGGATTCCTTAAACTGTGCCTTGACGTATTTTTTATGACAATTGGTAAAAATTTTAAGAGTTAATGATTATTTTCTAAAATAAAGAAATGGCTGTATAAAGAAACAGGAGAAGCAAGATCCACTTGACCACAATAGACTAATATTGTTGAGATGAGGAACTCATTTAAGAAAGGATGATGCTCCAGGTCAATATAAACAATGCTTAAATCTATTTTATACAAAACTTTGTAACTCTCTCTCCCTCTCTGAAGTAGTTTTAATTTGATGTCAAAGTGAATGTACGATTCCACCATTTCAGTTTATTTTGTTTTGCTAAGGTATTGCTGTTTTCCATTGTATCTGTTCAGAAGTAAACATTAATGCGATGTATTGGATTTTATTTCACCTGATCGATATAGCCTAATGGATTTTCAGTTTTAACTATTAATTTTTAATGTATTTATCATATTATTGCGTGCAAGAATTTTTCTACGTGGGTTCTCGCGATGGCGGATAGCTTTTCGCCGCCGTCGGTGTTGGAAGAAGGCGAACATAGGAATGCATTCCCCGGCTTGTCCTTGAAAATCGGCTACACTAGACGCCATATTGAACGCGCGCACGGTTCGATAGTTCGACGACCCCTGCAGCGTTTGTAGCATCACCGACCCCTCGTCCCCGTGAATGGGAAAAGGCACACCGCCGAGACAAGTGTAAAAGATGATGAGTGTATAGTTTTCCTCGTCTTAAATCTTGCCAATTGTATCGCATTGTGAAGTAACAACAAACAAACCTATTCAGCAAATGTTTGCAAAAGGAGGTTTAAAAAAGGGGTTTCATCTGTGTGGAATACATAAAAGGAGGAAGAAAATCTCTCTCTCTTGCTCGGAGCCACGTCATTGAATGATCGTGGATGCTGTTGCCATGGCAACGTCTCGTCGATAAAGCTGGCGAGAGCAGGAATTCAACCACACGCAGACAGAACGCGAATGGGGGGAAAGGTTCATTTCCCTCTAGCTTATATTGCATTTAGGCTACTGCATTAAAAGAGCAAGAACCTTATTGCGTTTAAAGTTGTATACAATGTTTTAGACAATAAAATATCAAATAACTTTCGAATGAATAATAGGAAAAAGAGACCCCCACTCCCATGCGACCGTGTAATTTACTAAGCTACTTTCGATCGATTAAGCTGCTTTCTTAATGACTTGATTTATTTAAAGGCTTGGTTTAAAAAATATCGACCACCTCGTGAAGGATCTCTTGACCTTTAACAAGACTCTCTTTATATAGATAATAAACGATCGCGCATTAAATAGTGGGATCGTCAATTTGAGTTTGCTTGGTTGGGAAACATTGCCTGGAAAACGAGATGAACAGACGCGTTTCCCTTGGTTACCGTATAGCAGAACCAATCCAATGGCTCTCGGTAATTGAAGGCCCCAACGCCGAATTCATTGGATCCTTTAACTAAGTTTACTCGAGATAAATACTCAGCCCCGCATTGAATAATAGGAACAAAAGCCCTCCTTTGCCGTTCTGCTTTCATCATCATCGTTATCCGATTTTGGAATTATGAAGAAGATGTTCGCCAGAAGCTTCGCGAAATGGAGAAAGGATGTTTAAGGGAATTTGAGGAAGATGTTTGTCAGTGCAATATGGCGCCGTCTCTTGCAGTTATTGATTGATTTTTCTTTTTCTTTTTTATTTTCTTTTTCCTTTCAGATTAGAGCGCAATGATTTGATCAAACGTCGCCATGACTCATGCGAAGGGTTCGATTATCTTTGAGGGTTTAATGATAATTTCGGATATATTCGGTGATGTTTGCGAACGAATCTCTTTATCGTTTTAAGAAGACTTTGGCAATTGTGGTGTTTATTTTTGAATAGAAATTAGGAAAGAAGGTTTGCTCAACAGACAAAGGGTCGAGGAACTTGGGAGATACAAAACAAATAATTGCTACATACTGAACTTATTCTAGAATTAAATTGTAAACATGCACGGTTTGTAAAAAGACATCACTTAGGGAAACGTTCGCTGCCATTTGCGGCTAATGTTTCTCTCTTATCAGTTGTTTATCGTGAAGGATGTGACAAGGAAGTGAGATAAACGATAATGGCTCTGTTAGATGATATGTTATTTGCGACATAATGAGCTTTTATTGAATTATAAGGGCAATCGATTTGCTCATTATTTAATGGATGGATTCGAATTGTACAGCAAAAGATAATTTACTTCTCTGTATTTAGAAGTGCGTCATATCGCAGTATGAATTGCGACAAAATCTACATGCACTCAAAACTCAATTATATTTCATTGGTTATATTCTAAAATATTGGTCTGCTTATTATGTACATTTGGGATAAGCATAGGATATGGAACCATGGGTTTCACGGATGTCGCCTATGAAATGTAAAACGCGTTACATGTTTCCTTTTGGAATGAGTAAAACTGTAAATATTTGGATATCGAGAAACTAAATTTAAAGCCGTCTTGTTCTAGAGTGTCAAAATTGCGAAGTTTATTAATACGATTATAATTTCCAATGACACTGATGTAAATAAGACGGTTGTTCCACTTTAGGTTGGCAATGACTCATCGTCGACCTTTGACCGCGACCCAGTCTTGTCGAAGGTCTTTAGAAAACACAGCTCGTCGAGATTATCATTCTGGCTTCATTTGAAATGTTAATGTCGACACGATATTTATATCTTATTGCTTTTAATTAATAATAGGTGTCGAGGACAATTGATTGGGTCTCTGGGGGAACCCGGAAACTGTTGGGTTTTGGGGAGGGAAAAGCCACAAGACGTGACATAATTATTCTATTGTTCTGGAATCATTAAAAGGCAGTTTAATATGGGTAGTTTAGCAGGTAATGTACTAGTAGGTAGATGCCGGCTTTAAGAGTCTAAATTTCTTGACCAATGACCCTTGAGATGGAGGTAGGGCATAAAGGTGAAAGCGTTGTTGCTTGCACATTGGTTTTTTCAACATGTTCTTTTCGATTTGTCTTGAGCGTTGTTATCGATTCCTTTTGTGATGCTCCTTTTTCGCTCGCTTTCTATTTACTTTTTCTGTCTCGTTTCTTTCTTTTTTTTTCTTCTCTTCTTCTGAATAGAGATAAACAAGGGGTCCGCGTCACGAGAATTCCGATTCCAGAAACTTCCTGTGAGTAAGAAAATTTCACCAATACGATGAAGACAAGGATGGTGAGTCATCTATTCTCTATGGAATGTTCCATCTTTCAGGGCTTGGAGGAGGGAAAGTCAGTTCCGGGTAGGAGTAGAATAAGTCGAACAGTAGGGACTATCGACCGATGGTGTGTTATTTTTTATTCATGTTTTGCCTGAATTGTTATTGGATTTGGTAATAGCTTAGTTGTGCATTTGAGCGCGAAAACGGTTACTTTGGATCTTTTGGAGAAGCGATTTTTACGCGCGCTTTCTTTGTTTGGAGTTGAAAAGCTTTAAGACACTAAACCGTAACAATTGGATTATTATAATAAAACTTAATTATTTTATTATTATTAATTTATTATAATTTAGGACGAATTTTTATATATTCCTTACAAAAAATTTTTAACCAATTTTTCCAAAGCAAACAAACACGTACCGAGAAACTAAAGGAAATGGAAATCATCGATTTTATGACATCATCGCGACATTTCTAAAGGTCACTTGCGTTATTTGGTTGTACTGCTGCAGCTACCGGTGGTTTCGTGGCTCCCTTTTCAGACTTTCGACCCCCAACTGCCTGCCAACCAACCGACCATGGCCTTGAGCCGACGAAAAAGATCACCAGCAAAGATTTTTCTTCACCAACTGCGCGTTATTCAGCGCATGCGTATTATGACGTCACTGTAAAGCATGGCGATCGATAGGGGTTGACGCTACACTAGTTCGGATAGACGAGCATGTGTGGGAAGCAGAATGGCGCGGCTGCTGATAATCGTGAAACTGCAGTGCGATTAGGTTATTGTTTGGATAGGTTATTCGGAAATCTTTCGCTTTTCGGATTAGATTGCGTTTTAATTTGATGGTTTATCGAATCTTGAATTGGATAAAGGTTTTTGTTACTTCATTGTCTTGTTATTATCTGATTAACTATTGATTTGTATTCATTTTCAATTGATAACGTTTTAGCTTACTCATGAATGTCGAACTTCGTTAGGCTTATTCTTTCCATTTTAATGATTTTTTTTTGTAAATTTTGTTTTCAATAAAGCTGCTTTATACATAAAAAGACAAATATTTAGAAGAATGAAATATTTAATACAAAAAGAACCACATTAATTCATTAAATATATTAGAAAATCATCAAAACAAAATTGGCGCGAAAAAAAACACTTCTGCGCGTTTTCCGAGTTGCGCGATTCTGCCGCCAGATGGCAGCAATGGACACTGGCCCTGTTCAAGTTCATGAAATTCCGCAGTCTATTTGAAATCAAATATTTCATTTAAGTGTTTCGTTTTCATTGTGAGAAAAGGTCAAGATTCTTTTCTCTCCTCCTGCCACACATTGTTTCCTCTCCCTTGCAAAAGTGTGTCGTCGACTCTCGTACAGTTGTCTCGCGAGTACTCTTAACGAGGCCATGAATTTCAAAAGACTTAATGAGAACATCTAGATAATCACGAATGACAATATGAAATTCCGCTTAGTAAATGTCTCATTAGTGTAGGAAGAAGCGAAAACAATAGAAGACATGTTTCTTTTTGAATGAAAAGTTTGGGTTGGTTAATGTTACAATTGTGTTGACATATGTGTTGCTTTGTGGGATCAGTTTGTTAATGTTAGTAAACGACAATTGAGATAAATTAATGTTAAATATTGTGAAATGAGGTCGGTATGTCTGGTTTGTATAGTTCAACTTGGGGTTTGTTAAGGAAAAAAAATATTTCGCAAATTAGCAGACGATTTTTCCTCTTTAAGACTAGATGCTATACTGCAATTCAGGACATTTTATAGTAAAAATAAATTATAAAAACATTCCAATTGATTTGGTGTCTATATTCAATACTTGATTCATTATCAAATCAATAATATCAATTCAGTAATAAAAATTCCACAACCATTTTCTCTGCCAAGTTTTGTGATTATTTTTAACTTAAATGTACAAGTTATTTACAAGTTATTGTCATGCTTTTAAGTCTGAAACTAACCAATTGTAAAAATCGAAATCCATTTCGGAGTTCCATGAATAATTAAGCGTAATGGATTATTCTGTAATAGTTTTTCTGTAATTACTTTGGGTGGAGTTTTATGTTTGGGTTTTGGTCTTTCTTTTTTTTTTTTTTTTTTTTTTTTTTTTGTTTTTGTATGGGAAAAACAGAACGTTGTCCTTTTCGATTGAGAAAGAAAAACAAAACGGCTTTGAGTAAAAGGTGAAGAAAAAACTTTTGTGGAGGCCTAGGTTAAATATTAATTCAGAGAAAATGGCTCTGGTGAAAGTTTAATCTTATTTCCCATCAGGAGAAAGTCTCTCTGGTGGGAGAAGAAAAAGATATACAAAAAGGAAGAAATTTTTGGGGAAAAAAAGGAAATGGGTTTGAAGAAGAAGAAGAAATTGAAGGTGAAATGTGGATTGAAGAGGAGGTGTTTGTGTTTTCTTTTGAACTCTGACCTGTGTCATCTTTTCCCTCTTGGCCCGTCTTCCGGTGTTGAATAGCTGCCTGGATTTCCATAATGAGCGCGTCGTAGGGCTCGTTACTGATCTTGTCTATAGATAAAAAGATAGCAGGGAAAAATACATGAATATTAAACTGAAAAGCTACTACTACTCTTAGATTTTTATTAATGAAACATGTAAAGTAATCCTTAAATTTTTCATATTTTAAATGTTTTAAGAACTAACATTAAAATCCCTTTCACTTTTATTAAATTGGTGGAACCTACCCCACAATATGAAGTGAGAGTTGTATAAATAATTCTGTAGTTTAAAGCTTCAACTTTTATATAATAAACCCAAGGATGTAAATAACATGTAGCTACTTTCAGAATTAACAGACATTCAAAACTATACCATGTGAAACTACAGTTGTTGATAACATTGTTCAACGAATTTTAAACTTTTTTTCACTTTCGGAAATAAATGTGCCATTTCTTAATGAATTTCATAGGCTATGATTCAAATATAACAATGGAATTTGTCAATTGGCTTTAGGTTTCATGCGTACGGATAAGTACATAATCGCCAAGATTTATATATAGACCAATACAGGCCCGTATCCGGGGGGGGGGGGGGGGGGGGGGGTCGAAGACCAACCCAATAGAAAAAGAAACGCCACCCCACCAAGAAAAAAGGTCCGA
>JAHWFO010109237.1:514530-592204 GCA_023313115.1 Rhysida immarginata
TCCCCCCCCCCCCCCCCCCAAGATAACATCCTGCCATATCTTTCCACAAATGAGGATGTCAATAGTGTATACATGGAATTAAGTATGGTATATATTTATCAAGTAAAACTATATTAGTAAATTAAGTCTGAAACGTTTAAAAGTTTAAATTTCTCACTAGTTTTGTCTTCAGTTTGTGTCGCTTCGGCTTCTTTTGGCTTTTCTCTTGTATTTTTTTATATTTTAATAATTTTTATATGGCTTACCGCATTAGGTGATTGCTTATATTATGGAAAGTAGAGCTAATCAGCATTTTTAAATGTCATTTTCGTTTTTAGCACCCCAGAATTATGTAAGATCAGTTGTTTTCATGCCCATTATTTCTTATCTGTAGAACAATATAATCAAAAAGTCATTGTGTCTTTGTATTAGTACTCCGAAATTAAAAAATTATACCTTACATTATAAAGACTTAAAAAGTGGATAGTTTCATTACTGTGAAATCTAATGAACATAAGTTATGGTATTGTGAGGCATGTGCTACGAAAGGTAAACGTTCAAAATTTACTTCAAACACATCACGTCAGATCACATTACAGGCGTTCTATTTGAGCGCCTTGCGTAACCCGACATACATCAAGACGATAGTCTTATCTCCTTCCAAAACTTTCGTAGCATGTCGCGGCCATTGCCGATATTGACCGCGACATGCTACGAAAGGTTTGACAGGAGATAGACTATCGGCTTAATGTGCAAGGTGCTCTCATAGAACACCTGTGATGTGATGTGATGTGATGTGATGTGATGTGATGTGTTTGAAGTAAACTTGGAACGTTTACCTTTCGTAGCAAATGTCTCATAATACATATGTTCATTAAGTTCATTAGATTTCACAGAGTAAATTTCTGAAATCGGGCCCATCGTTTTGACTTGCCCTGTATATTGAAATCCTCTATTTCTCACGTTTAAAGTTTTAAAGACAGGATGTGTCCCTAAACTTACAGTTGTTATCAAATGATGGGTTATTAGGTAAAACGATTGTTAAAATGAATTTCTAATAGGCGTGGCAACCATAGTAAACATTATCAAATCAGCTTTCAGATAGGTTTATGAGCCATAGGGGCATCCTGCAAATATTGTATTAATCGCAAGTTAATGCACCAATTTGCGCTGACAGGTTCGTAAAATAATCAAAAAAATTTCATTTCAGGTTTTTAAGGCCAGCTAGATCAGGCCCTGAAGCGAAAAAGTCACCTGACCGTCTTAGTCCAAAAAACAATGTAATCTTCATTGTTTTCAACAAACGAAAAAATAGTCCTTGTTAAATTCCAAGATGGAAACAATGAAGGTTACATTGTTACTCGGACTAAGATGGTCAGGTGATTTTCCCGCGTCAAGGCAACACCACCTAAAGAGAAAGCCTGAGCGCGGAAACGTCATACATTGTTGCATCATGATACGAAGTCATAATTTAAAGCTTATTATTGGTAGAAATGCGATTAAATATGACTTTTTATGATGATGTAACAATGTATGAAATTTTCGCGCTCAGGCTTTGAGTAGAGGTGGTGTTGGTCAAGGCCTGTCTTTCGCGTGGGCTACGGACCTAGCTATGATAATGTAACAATGTATTACTTTTCATCGCAGAGGCCTTCTCTCTCGGTGGTTACGGTCAGGGCAACGCCACCTAAAGAGAAGGCCTGTTCACTGAAAATTCATACATGGTTACATAATCATAAACAGGCATTGCTAATCTTATTTCTACCAATAATAAGCCCTAAATTATGACTACTTATGATTATGTAACAATGTATGAATTTTCAGTGAACAGGCCTTCTCTTTAGGTGGCGTTGCCCTGACCGTAACCACCGAGAGAGAAGGCCTCTGCGATGAAAAGTAATACATTGTTACATTATCATACTAGGTCCGTAGCCCACGCGAAAGACAGGCCTTGGCGCGGAAAAATCACCTGACCATCTTAGTCCGAGTAACAATGTAACCTTCATTGTTTCCATCTTGGATTTTAACAAGGACTATTTTTTCGTTTGTTGAAAACAATGAAGATTACATTGTTTTTTGGACTAAGACGGTCAGGTGACTTTTTCGCTTCAGGGCCTGATCTAGCTGGCCTTAAAAACCTGAAATGAAATTTTTTTGATTATTTTACGAACCTGTCAGTGCAAATTGGTGCATTAACTTGCGATTAATACAATATTTTCAGGATGCCCCTATGGCTCATAAACCAGTCCTAATGCAAAGTCCTAATCTTTGGGGTTTTTTAATATTAAGCATTATAGTTTGTTCGGTCAACCCTAGTTTAGGATAAACTGTATTTAATGATCTGCACCTGGTTAAAAGAAGAGAAACTCTTGTAATTATATTGTACGAACTTAACTGTTTTAGCCTTTTTTTAAACTTAATAGTTGTAGATCATATTCATAACCCAAAGTGCAATGTAAATTTTATAATTTATTTTCCTATTATAAACATTCCCAGTGACTGTGTCACATCCAACATTTTCTTTTTTATTATTTAAACCAGAAAGAAGAATAAAATTCAAAATAATAATCAGTAAACATTTTATACAGCATTTGTATTTAAGAATATAAGGGATTTGTATAAAGGGTCTTACGTGATATATTAGTGAATATCTTATATTAATTATTACTAGTTCAAAATGCCTGACAGTCACTGGTCATTTAAAGCAATGAAAGTATTGGGTATAAAGCCTCTTCATTTGTGTTTGGCAAGGGAATCGCTTGGAAGAAGCTTAAAAAATTGGAAAAATATTTAAAATGTCATAAAATATCTCAAATAGAATAATAATGTCACATAATTTTATATCATAGTCTTGATTATAATTAAATATTATAAAAAACGAAAAAAAATATAGTCCTTTGAGCCGGATTTGAATCAGGAAGGTCATCACGTTAGGAATATACTCTAAATTCAATTATGTCAGATAAAAAAAACAAAACAAAAACATTAATTATTATTAGTAAATAAGAAATCTTTTGAAGAATAAATTAAATCTTGTAACTAATTTTGTGCTTGATAATTTCTTTATTTTTATTTCGAGTAACTGGACATTATCCATTAAATCTTTCTATTAAATCTTTATAAGACATTTACTGTTGTTTATGTGCTATAAAAACATTTCATAGCATTTCATATTTTATTTAATAGCATTTTTATTAATTTTTTTTTGTCTAGAGCCTAGACTGTTATAATGGCTCTTGATAAAGTGGCAATTATGAATTGTGAATGCTTTGCCTGTAAATTCAGTTTCCTATTTTAAAGCAAGTATAGGTTTTGTACTTTTGAGATATTCCTCAAGATATAATGAGATTATTATACTTTATTTAAATAATTTTATATTTGCCTATGAACTGTACTTTAAAAGATGGTATTAGGTTATTTTAAAATAGTGTATTTTAAAAGAGTGGAAAAATGCAGTTTTTCTGTTTAGAGCACCAACCCAGTTAGTTAACTACATTGAATGAGATATTAAAAGTTGAGGGGGATGCTTTTAAACACTGTTGTTCAAGTTTAGTTCTATAATTGTCAATTTTACACGATGTCACAGGAAAAAGTAGCATTGTCCTTTGAAAAGTAGACACCAACTGTCTATATGTTATCTATTTTTTACAACAAATTTTTATACATGAAATAGGAATGTCTTTTCAATAAGAATTTGAATGGAGAGGCTCAAAGTAAATGATTTTGGGGTTATTTTATGAATAGTTTAAAGGCTTTTGAGCTCTAAAATCATTAAACATTTTTCTTTAAGCTGGATGAACTTTCTTTCTTTGATGTTGTCATTAATTATAAAGTATGGCTAGGTCCTAGTTTTGCTAGTATGTATGGTCAACGGGAGGAAGATTATGATTTCATTCTACTGAGGAAGGTAAATTAATGAGAAAGCTATTTTTCGATGTGATGCTAATGCTTCTCATAAAAATAAAGATTAACATTAAAACAGCAACAAATGATATAGTTGAGTCAATTGATGAAATAATGTTGACTAAAACAGAAGTTGCTTGAAAGATCGTAAAAACTTCATTATCGTTAAACGAAAGAGGATTTCTTTAGTATCTCTTTTAGGTAAAGTCTCACAAGTCAGTGTAAAAGTAGCACCATAACCACTCTGATTATGAAGTGAGAATCTAATCTTAAGGCATTTTTGGCTTTTATTGAGTGAACGGTTAACAAGAAGCTGATCATTGAAAAAGGGAGAGCAAATCTTACAGGGTGGCCCGAAACGGACCTATCAAGATGAAAGTTGTGTTGTTCCGGGACAAATAAGCATGGAGTGTTCAAACTAGGCTGATTGAATACATACAACCGCTTCGATGTGTTTTCCATCAATCTCAATGATTTTACGCAATCCGATTGCAAAATTGGTCACTACGTTCGTGAGAATGTCTGTTGGAATGGCCAAATTTCACGCTGGATATGTGTGAAAGGTCTTGCAGTTCATCTTATAGACCTTGTCCTTCACGTGACCCCATAAAAAGAAATCTAATAGGTTTAGATCAGACGAATACAGGGGGCAGTATACCCATATCCATAGTCCTTGGGATAATCCAGTGCGATGAATTCTGTCCGAAATGCTCGTAGAACATATCAAACAATATTCAAACAACTACATTTGGTATTAGTTGAGATAATAACGTTTAATCTTTGTATGTAGGTTATGGGCCACCCTTTAAGATTTGCTCTCCCTTTTTCCCATTTTTTTCAACAACGGGACTCTTTTTTTCATGATTTACCTGCCGAAGTCGATGCTCTGGTCAATGTCTGCGGCTGCTGTTGTTGCTGTTGGATTTGCTGCTGTTGCTGCTGCTGCTGGGACTGATGACGTTTGGGCCATTTGAGTTGTCCGTTGACTGAAACGATATATGAGCAATCTGGGTATTAATCAAAGAATAATACACAATTCAATAGCGGAACCCCTCCCCCCTCCCCACTCCATTTTCTTATGATAACATAATAATAAAATTCTAATATTGTAAAGAAGCGAGTAAATCTATCTCTGAAGAAAAGATAATCCATTTAAGACCGTTTCCAACTATTATTTTCAAATTACATTTATTATAATTAATTTAACATGGAAGTTAATTAGATAGAAATTTCTAGATTTTTTTTTAAATATTAGGAATAAGAGAATCAATTTCTATAGCTTAGGATTGAATCCTTGGA
Source organism: Rhysida immarginata (assembly GCA_023313115.1). Lineage (NCBI taxonomy): Eukaryota > Metazoa > Arthropoda > Chilopoda > Scolopendromorpha > Scolopendridae > Rhysida > Rhysida immarginata. Next base: position 519,712 of record JAHWFO010109237.1, read on the forward strand.
TCAATGCTTCATCAGCATTATAGGTCGATGATTGAGTTTTGAGCTTTGTTGTATTAAAGATCCCTGATTCAATCTAAAGCTATTTAAATGATGTTTCTTATTTTCAACGAACTTAAAAGAGTCCGTGTTATGTATGAGTCTGTCCATTGTCCACAAAAAAATTTGGAGTTTTGAAATTCTGACTTCAGATTCTTAGAGATCATCAAAAAGTAGAATAGGAATATCTGAAAGACCCACCCTCTATTTCTTTGTCTTGGACTTTAGATTTACAACTCAATTTTATCGATAAAGATAGAGCGATAGAAGGTCGACATTTCTAAAAGACATTTTAGACTTTTTGATGATTTTTAAATACCCGAAGTCAGAATTTAAAAAATATCCAAACTTTTTTATTTAATTCTCAACTGGTTAATACTTAATCCATTTATTTAATTTAGTTAATATAATTGTTTAGAAATCTTTTAATAAATGCTTTCAAAGGTTCTTTATGTAAGGCGATTAAAGTGAGAAAATTTGCTTAGGTGACGATTTTATGTCTCATTTATGGTTTCATGCCATTCAATGGAATGTGTCGCATTGTCATTTTGTTTTCATTAAGCCATTGCGCTTACTCTCAACCGTTTGTTGGTTTATAATGCCACCGAATTATAGTCAGATGATTCATATGTCCCTCCGGGATTTCGGAAGACGATAGAACAGACATTTATTTTATTTATTTATTTATTTATTTATTTATTTATTTAGTTTCATTCCGGATAGAATAAATTTCGGAAACGCTCATATCACCGGATAGAGAATCTCTCAAGTTTGCATTCGTAATAGGCACCATGGCGTATTGGTAGATATAGCTGCTGGAGGCAGTCAGAACGTAAACATGGCGTTTACTGTGAGCATAAAGCTTTCTGCGTTCATCTGACCTAACCCCATGTCATTTTTATTTTCTTATGGGGTTACATATCAAAGATCATATGTTCGCCACGTGATATAACCCAGCTGCGAGAGAGGATCGTATGCAGTCGCTGGCATCGACTGATGTCACCAGAATGAAACTGTCAGGTGCTTACAAATCTTGGAATGATTCTCTATCCGCTGATATGAGCGTTTCCGCTATGTCTATTGACTTTCGAAATTCTGGAGGAACTTTGACCTTGCATTTGTGCTTGTTATCAGAACAGAAACATTGTTGATTAATGTTTGTAAAAGTTTGTTTATTTTGAAAGTAAATTGGCTCTACAAATACGGGGATACTATAAAGAAATAGACACTTTTAATATTGTATAAAACCGAAATTGACAGACCAATGTATGTAGACTAAGGCTGAAAGTTTCAACGACTAAACTTTATGCTTTTCCGTTTTTTTCCTTCTAGAATATACTGTTAGTGGAGAAATTATCTGGCAAACAAAATAAGTGCATTCTGCTCGAGATTCTGCTTCATTACTGGCACAGAAATTTCCGCGAATGCTGTTTCTTCAAATTGTCATATCGCGGTTGGTTTACTCAAGCTGAGTCTTTCCTTAGCGTGATATTGTTGAGATAAGAGGGAGTTAGTCTTTTTTTCGTTACGAAAACGAAAAACATTTTTCATATGAAAACGAAAACTCCCTAAGGAAAACTTGCTTACAACAATGTCAGTCTATTGTTCCTAAGGAAGACTCAGTCGTGGAAACCAGTATTGTTGTGGCCAAAAGTTTTCGTCCCTATACATCCTGTAAATGTAATGACCTGTTGAAGTATTGCTAAAATGCTCTAATGTGGTTTGGAAGAATTAGACTATCCTGTTGATATTTAGTGTGTGACTTAGAATACACAAGTTTATTTTGCCAGTACAAAAAATGTTTCTTTTTCTATAATAGCTTCGTTTTATAAAATATTAAGAGTACGTATTTAGAGTAACCTTGTATTTAAACTTTCCTAATTTAATAAAATAATACTTTTTTGATAATTTGTGTGCTGCAGTGTAGCTGGCAGGAGCTCTAAAGGGGGTGCTTTTGAGAACTGATTTATGAGGTCTTTTTTTTGAAGAGAGAAGAATATGAAAATGGCAATTTAAATGGAGAGATTTGGTTGGGGAACTGGTGGCTCTCTTTACTCACATCCTCGTCCCCTTCCCTTGGATCGTCCTTGATCGTCCGTGATGGCGTCGGTGTTGTCACCAGGGGCGCTGTTGCTACGCTTTAAGTCGTTCTTTATGATTTCCGCCAACTTGTGACTGGGCATCGGTGGAGGGACTGGGGAGTTGCACGGCGATTGGTGCTGGAAAAAAAATTATAGAAGCAATAAGGAACTAGATCAACAACAATATTAATAATATAATAATAATAATAAGTTTTGAGGAATGTAATAAAAAATGGATTTTAATGTTAAGTTGTTAGATCGGCGTCATTCTGTTTTAGAAGGTAGTAATGTAGCTGATTTCATCTCTACATCATACAACAAGAGGTTCCACAAATTTAGATTCTGCTCGAGGGTTATCTCATGTGCTGCCAAGCGAAAGCGGTATTATCAAATCCTATTGTTCGCCTTATGGCCGTTCTTTTCAGGAAAGATTAGAGGAAAAATCAATTTTGGAGGCTTTTGTCAACATGATGGTTTAACCAATATTTCAGTTCTGCGAACAGAACTTTAGGGATATCAAAAACCGGAATATTCTCTTAATCTTACGTTGTTAGGAAATATTGATTTTATTGATGTATCAAAATATTGATCAGTATTATATTAATGGAGGCTTTAGGTGATATTATATAGTATGTAGTACAAAAGCCGCTGAACATAGGCTTTCTTCATAAATCTATGCTTGCTAGTGACTTGGAAAAATATTATGATAAAAACCTCAATTGAATATCATAAATTGAATTTAGCTGGAGCATCATATGACCTTAATGCAGAGTGGTCTAGTAATAAAAATTTATTTCCATTACAGATTTATTATTTTGGTTCAACTTTTGATACATTATAAATCTAGTAAAGCCACGAAAACGTTTATTCTTCTATGTGTGATATTTTTTGTCCATATTGCTTTTTGATCCTTTGTTTATACATTTTTCTTAACCTGACGCCACTCTATAGATGGCCTATTTCTAACAAGTTAATAATAATTTAACAAAGTTATAATGATTTAATCTGATTGCTAAAGGATTGTTGATAGGCGTGATAACTTTCGGATACATTCATTAACAGCCATTGACAAATATTAAATTAATTATATAGTAGATAGATTCATAAAATAACTAGAAGAATTTCATTTCGCATAAGAATTGAAAGATAGAGTGGTTTTATGATTATCTAGTGTTAATAATTTGGTTCTTTCTAGTTAGTGGAATAAATATGCCTGACAAGACCAGCTACTTTCGAAGAAAGCTGTCTTATAGGAAATCAGCTTTCTTTCAGAAACATATGTAATAGTTTTACACTTTTTCTGGTTTCCTGAACAATTACCCTCTGTCTAACGAAATAATGGTCTTATCCTCAAGTAACTCTTTCATTCTTCAATAATAAAGATGTGATATTGTTGAGATAAGGAACACTTGATTATAACATGGGCAGTCTATTATTACTATGGAAGCCTCAGGGCCTTGTCACTAATAAATTTCTCAACTGAGGCTTCTTTCAGCAATAATGAATTGATATTGTCATAACAAAGTGTTCCTTATCTTGACGATATCAGTTTATTATTGTTAAAGGAAAACTTATTAAATCGGCCATATCCCGATTGAATTTCCTCAACTGAGTCTTTCTTAGCAGTAACAGGCTAGATTGATATTGTTGTAACCAAGGTTTCCTTATTTCATCAATATCACAATGTTATTACTGAGGATAGGCTCACTCGAGGAAATCAGAGCCACTTCACCAATTACTTTCTCAACTGAGTATTCCTTTAGCAATAATAGACTAATATTGTTTAGATAAGGAAAACCAGGTTATAACACCGTCAGATTATTATTTTGTTAAAGGAGACTCAGTTGAGAAAGTTATTTATGATACGGCCTTGAGCAAAGCAGTTATATAGTGTTATATAAAATATACAACCGCTTTTCCTTGAGTCATCCTTAACAATAAGAGGTGCAATTATTGTAATCAAGTGTTCCGTATCTTAATAAGATATTAAGTGGAAAAAGAGGTTTTATTCAAACCACACTTTCATTATGTTTTATAATATCTCTTATAGTAAAGATTAAAAATAAATATTGCTCAGGTTACTACAATGGTCAAGTAACTTTTCAGTGCCGTCGCCTATTCAAGCTGGCGACAACAATTTGTAACATTTAAGCAATTCGTATAACAATCGTCCGTTGATGAAAATTTTTTCCTTCAACATGCATTGTCATCGATACTGACAAGGGAAGTACACGAAGGGGTACGACGCACTTTTTTTGTTAAAACGGATATGAAAAAACATGGCAGTAAGGGAAAAAGCAAAATCGTTAACGACGGTCGCCAAAGAATTGCAGTTAGAGCACTGTCATTAACCACAAAACCTTAATTTTGTTGTACAATTATTCGTCTCGAAATAATTTATAAGATGAGATAAGCATTTTTGAATACTATTTTTATTTAAAATTATAAAGCACCGCGATACATACCCCCTCACGAACGCAATGTATCACTCGACAGCCCTGCCCTCGTTTCACCTGAAGCCATCCCTGGAAAATTTACGAAGATTACCGAATTAATTAATAAAATGAAATAATAAATAAAGGTAATAGTTATTAACTACTCTACAGATTTTTTTTTACTGGAAGGCAATTAGTTAATTTTAATAATTTATTTTTAAAAACTAAGTTTGTTTAGAAACTTGAGAATCTATTCAATTGTCGTCTGCTGCTACTTTCATTGCTTTCATGTGAAGTGGATTCGTGCTTATTGCTGAGTAGTGGATGAAAGAAGTTCCGTTAAGCGCATTAATACACGCACACGACTTTAACTAAGGCTTTAACAATGAAGTCTTTGTATGGCTACGTGTGCTCAAATTTTTTCGTTTTCTTATTTTGCAAGCATCAATAGTAGCTTCAGATGAGTAACATATTTCAATCTGGTGGGAATCTGTGAGGTACATGTTCGTATACTTCCCTTGTGAGTATGAGTTACAATTTTCTAGCTTGTCAGGAATTGGTTTAATAATTGATAATAAAATTTTTACCATGCAGATATACTTTGTAAGTGTGGAATATTATCACAAAACGTTTGAACGTATATTTTAAGTTCACCGTTTATTAAAATAATGTTCAGTTATTAATTTACTTGTTTACGTTATTGAAGTTATTTAATTCAATTAATATATTTTGTTTTCACTATTTTTAAACTTCCTTAAAAGATACTGTAGTTTGAGCATCTAATGTAAAAATGATTCCGCTTAAAAAAAATTTGGGTATTGTGTAATATAAAAAAGAAGAATGGAAGAAGAGGAAAAGGAAAATTTGAGATTTTTTAACAGAAAGAAATTTCTTTTTGTGGGTGACTTGAAAAGTTTTTTTTTTCAAGAATTGTAAAAAAATTCGGATTTTTTTTTGTTGAAACCACATCTGAACTGGAAAATAGAGACCGGAGAATAGCATTAAGAATGAAATAGAAAAAGACAGAGAGGAAATCTGTTTTTAAAGGGAAGATATATCGCAAAATTTTTTCGTTAAATTCACAACTAAATATTAATTTTTTTCCTCGTTTTTTTTTCTCCTTATTTTCATCTGATATTGTTCCAATTACTTCTATAGGACTATTTTTTTAAGACGATCAGTTTTTTTAAGTACAATAATTTTGCTACTTAAGTATTAAATGTTTTATACTCCCATTCTTTTGCAACTTAAATCCTCCTCTTCCCGCTAGAGGTGCAACTGCAGCATTAGTTCAGAATGGCTGCTGCGCTTGACTTCGATGAGAAGCAATTTACTGTAATTTATTAAGTGCGAGAATGAGATACACAAGGTGGCCCGAAGCCTACCTACTAATGAAAGTTGTGTTGTACGGGACAAATAAGCATCGATTGTTCAAATTAGGCTGATTAGAATACATATGAAGTGGCATTTATAAAATAACAAGTTGCCATCAATCTCATTGAGTTTCTCTCCAACAAAGACTGGTCTACAAATGCCAACCGTTAAACAAAATGCCTTAATGCCATGAATATAGTGGTCGCCAAAAATTTAACACTAAAAATATTGCCAATATTTGAAAATCAAGGCTCAAAAGTTAATTCCCTCTGATACAAAATAAACGAGACTGTCTGAAACAAAGTATTTAAAAAAAATGTTTTGGAGAATACACTATGAAAAGGGGAGCATGTTTCAGAATATTTAAGTAATTGGCTGGACATAAGTTTAGCACCCTAACGTGTTTGCGACTTAAACGTGGGTTCTGCATTGTAAGTTTGTTATATTTTAATATACACATTGTATAAGCAACAATTTAAATTTCATTTGTACATGTTTTAACCAGCAATCATGGGAAGCGACAAAACGTATTGCTACATCTCCGTCAACAAATTAGACGGTTACGCAATGAAGGACTAACATTTGATGCCATTGCCAAAATTGTTAACTGCAGCAAATCATGTTATATATGTACAATTCAGCGGTACAACAACACTGGTTCTGTTAGAGATCGTTCAAGACTAGGAAGACTTAAAAAACTAACCCCGCACATCGACCGTATCATTCATCGTCTCTCCAAAAAAGACATATCCTTAACTTCAACAATGATTCAAGGTGGATCGCCTGCTCATCATCATTTTAGTATTAGTTCTCGTACTATTCGTCGGCGATTAAACCAGTTTAGTTTGTTTGGGCGAGTGGCACGAAAGAAACCTCTTGTGTCACTAAAGAACAGGATAGCTTTGCTCGTGCCCATCTCAACTGGACAGCACAACAGTGGAAAAACGTGCTGTGGTTAGATGCGACAAAGGTACATCTCTTTGCATGTGATGGCAGAATAAACACGAAACATACAAGCCACAGTGTTTACAGCCAACTGTGAAACAAGGAGGGGGAAATGTGATGATGTGGGGTTGTTTAACCTGACATAGCGTAGGCCCAATTCATCATGGGTCGTTTTGTTTACAAATCCATCCTTGAAGACATGGGTCGTTATCCCCTTACATGGTCATTCTAGCACGATAACGACCCGAAACATACCAGCAGACTTGTCAAGGAATGGTTACAGACAAATCATATCAAAGTTATGGAATAGCCTGTTCAATCAGCAGATTTGATCCCCAAAGGGGCTGTTCAAAGAAAAAACCCCAATAGTATTCTTACACTAATCGACACCATCAAAGAAGCGTGAAACAACATTCCAGAAGATCGGTGTAAACGTCTAGTGGAATCTATGCACAGACGACGTGTAGTCGTTATTAAAAACTTTTGTTACCCAACCAGGTACTGATTCTGTGATGTATTATTTATTTATTCTGTATATGGTGCTAAATTTTTGTCCATAGGAAAGTCACCTAAAGGATTAAAAAAATTATCTCATTGCTTCAACTTTGAATTCAACATGCATGGTTATTTGTTGGATCATTTCACACTTAATATTTTTGTAACTGGTTAAGAATTTTTGGTAAAAAAAACAACATAAGCCAATATGCGTGCTTAATTTTTGACCACCGCTGTTTATTACACAGTCCTAAATGAAAAATTGATGTTTAATGTTGCTAAATAGGTTTTGGGCCACCCTATATGATGATGTTGATTGGGCACAAAAAATGTAGAGCAAGCATACGTGCTCTTGTTCAGAGATAGCGATTTTGTGGAAGTTTAAGTAGCAAAGCTATGAATTAAAAATTGATTATGTTAAAAGCGGTGCGTTATTTTTGAGTGATTCTCTTTGAGTGTATATGAAGGCACTCTTTACTCTTCAGTGCAATTTCTATAGAAATTTCATATTTGCAATATAGAAAATTCCAAAATTTAAGTTTTTAGTATACCCATATTACCATTTAGTGTTTCAAAAGATGAAAATAAATTTTAAGGAACTGATTACACTTTACGAGGGTCGATCATAAAGTTCCTGAAATCTTACTGAAAAAAAAACAGCCAGACACACGAGTTTTGGTGGTCAGATTAGCCATTCCCTATATAAATTACCATTTTTTCCAAGTGATGGATCAGCTACTAGAGACCATCTATCGTTTGCAAAAATTGGCAAATTATCTGGTGACTTATAGATACACATTTGACTTAGTATCTTCCACTGTTGGAACGCTTACTGGAAGATATTTCCCAGAATGAAAGATTCTGCTAGGGCTAAGTCCAGCAAGGCATCTGTTATGCCTCATCCACCCTATTCTACAGAATTAGCCCCAGTATGTGCATTTTTCATGGACATGATTCCCATTTGGCCCTTGGAAATTTATTTTCTTCTTTTTATGTAAGAAAGTAAAGTGGATATACAGTAGTTGCTTGTGACTTACTTTGTGGGTGACTTACCTTCATGCACAGACACGAACAAGAGCTTGTGCATGAACTTTCGGAACGAGAGGGTTGGACTTCCACGAATATCTTGGGCGGGGGACCTTTGGAGAGGGGCGGGGGCGGGGGCGGGGTCCTGCGCAGGGTTAACTCCTTTTTCACGTGCGTCGGAGAGACACTGGCGGCGGTTGTGGTGTCGGGCGCCACCCTGTGACCGCTCTTGCGCGGGTCGTGGGACGGCCGAGGCAAAGTAGCACCTTTCACCAGGGGTAGCGGGGGCAGGTTGTCCCCGTTGACGACGCGGTAACTGAGCAGCGTGGGCACGTCGTTATCGCTCGTCCTGTTTGGCAGTAGGATGCTGGGCTCCAAGGGCACACTGAACTGGCGGGTGTGTTTGGGTCGGGACTGCTCGAGATTCGCCAGAGTTATCTTGGAGGCCTGTTCGCGGGCTCTTCTCTTGAGGGACGCTGTGGCCGAGTGCGTTGGATAGGACAACGTCAAGGGTGGCATCGGAGCTGGGACGACAACTGCGGTGTTGTTAGGGGTACCGGCGTAACTGCTTTTTGGGGCGACGAGCGGCGGCTTGGAGGTCGCCGTCGTCGAGGCCTTTGCCGCCGTTGCTGATGGTGGTGCGGCTGATGTTCCCGGCGGTGCTGCCGCCAGGGGCTTGATGGGGGTGAAGAGCGGCAACTCTTTGCGCAGTGCGCCCACGTATTCCTGACTGATGCGGCGTTCGATGACAGGAGGAGCTCTCTCTTGGATTTCCTTCTTTTGGAACGAACTCACAAGGGAGCGAACGTCTGGGAGCTTCTCGAGGCCCAAGATCTCGGCGCTCAGCTTGCGCTCGTGGCCCAGGGTTCTCTGCTGCTGTTGCTGGTGGCTGCTCGTCTTGGTCGGCGTCGCCTGGGCAGACGTGGTCTCCTCGTCGGAGGCCATCGAAGGAAGGATCCCGTCCGGCTGGTGGTGATGTTTGGCGTTCACGACCAGAATGGTGGTGCCAAAGACGAAGGGAACACCCTTTGGCAGTGGGATCTTCCATCGGACATCAGTCTCGTCCTCGTCGGCATCATCACTCGCGTCGCTAGGAGAGGACCCGGTCCTACTGGCGTCTCCGTTACGTTTTGGCGGTGGCGGAGGTGGCTTGAACTCGGGCGGTGCTTCGTCCATACCGTCTAGACTCCCTTCCCGGTAGAGCTTCTGGACCTCTTCGAATCGAGCATCCGTGTTGGTCGGCGTGGCATTGTCGTCTTCCCTGTAGTCGATGAGGTCGTCGTCGTCGTCATCGTGAAGAGAGCAGAAGTGCTGGTTGATCAGTTCTTCCTCCCAACTGCCTAGCTTGTCCTCGACTTCATCGTCATCTTCTACACTCTGCAGATCGCTTTCCTCGGTCTCCATCGTCTTGAGCTTGCTGCCATCATCTTCGTCGTCGTTCTCATCATCGTCGTCGTCTTCGGCGTGATCGCCGTTGCACTGCACCGCTGAGCGTGTCAGATCGTAAAAGATGTCAGCGTCATCTATGAACGCTGGGGAGTCTCGGTTGGAGTCGTCGTCGTCCACGTCGTCTTCGGCGTTGACGAAGGCTGGCGGAGGTGGTAGAGCTTCGAGAAAGTCGCCCTCTCCTTCCATCTGTCCCGTAAGCACGAACATGGTGCCCCCTTTTTGGCCGCAATGGTCGTCGTCGTCCTCGTCTTCGTCGAGAGGATAAACCTGGGGGTAGTCCGCAGGATAGTCCTCGAAGTATTTCTTGGGATGGACCTTGACGTAATCTTCCGGACGCTCGATTGGAACGATGTTGACGGTCGCTGCTTCGGTCCTCATCCCGCCTTCCTCCCCGACGGGTTCCCGTTGGTAAGGGTCTTTGACTGGGTGGATGATCCCTGCGCGGTTCGCCAACGGCACTTCGATTACGCTGCTGCACTCTTCGCTGCTCCTGTCCTCGCTGTCACCTGACTCGTCCAAGTAGCCCGTCCGATATTGGTAGTCCTCTGACGACTCTTCCGGCGGGTACGTCATGTCCACGTAGCTGCCGCCATCCTCGGGGTCGTCGTCCGTGCGGTAGTTGCCTTCGCCCGTCATCCGCAACTGGAACTCGGGAAATTCCGGAAAACGCGACTCGAAGTACGGCGTCTGGTTCCGGTGGCCGGAGGGACTGTATTTGTCTTCCGCTGGAAGTCGGCTCATCGTCGTAATCCGATTGGAGAGCTTCTGCTTCTGTCATCAACCCAGGGAAAAATAAAGAAAAGAAAAAGGGAAATTCATGTTAATACGAGTTAGAACTAAACAATATAAAATATTATTCTGAAGCAGTATAAGCTTTAGAGAATTATTAAAAAAATAATAATTTTTTTACTTTCTAACAGACCCCATGCTCTGATTCATAGTGCAGTTGAAATAAGTAAAGGGAGTTTCATTCCCGTTTCAAAACCAATGACTTCAGTCCGTGGAATCAAATAGTGCAGCAAATCCTGTCATTGCAGTTAGCAGCATTTCAATGTTGGCCACTTGAAAAGAACACAAGATTGTAAAAACAGCCCTGCGCGACCTTTCTGTAGAGAATCTCCAAGAATAATCTAGTGAAATTCATTCGGGAACCTGCCCTTTCTGGCTTCATTTGGTAGATGCTGCCAAAGATTTCTTGAAATTCTTGTAGGTATAGAAACGGTAGCAGGAGTCTGCCCAGAACATTCAAAATGGTTAGCAGGAAAGAGCTATTCAAGATCGAAAGAGCGTTATAATAGCAACTTAATAGGAGATACATGCTAATATGATACATGATGCCTCTTTTGTCGTGATAAAAGAAGGTTCCCAGAAGACCCCGAAACTACATTCCAGGAGCTGGAGAGTGTATGAACGTGGATTGAAAAGTTTCTGGAATCGATGCTAGATGGCAGCTCTTTTCCAAATTGTATGCCGTTTTTTGATTTTGACAAGCGTTCAGGTGAAACATTTTTCAGTTATGGATAAAAACGAAATTCGATGGAGGAGGTCTTCAAATTTTTTCATTTGGAGGTAAAACGACAATGGAAATGAAATCCAGAATGGACGCAGTTTTTGGGGGCTCATCATCTTCGTTTCCCATGAAAGTTACGTCTTCCAGAAGACAATGCTACATATTATACAGAGTGAGTCAAAAGTCTGTGTTCCCCCCCCCCCCCCGCATACAATTTCAAAACGAGTGGAGATCCCGTAGAGAAAAATTTTCAGTTGTATAGTTGTAGAGCTCAAAACGCTGATTTTAACAAAGAAAAAAACAAAAAAAAGAGATTAAAAATAAACCCGCATGAGGCGGTACTGCACTAAAGGTAAATTGTCTAAAATGTCTTAGACGAAACCATCCAAAATCATTTCTGTGTACCTTACTCCTGTAAGGCAAACGTTGTAGAAAACATGTCCTATCAAGATGCCATTCCATAGTCCATACCACACATTTATTGTCCAGCTTTTCTGATGTGTTGCATCTCACAGTCATCGGGGATTTACATCTGCCCAGTAATGAAGGTTGTATTTGTTAACTACTCCATCTCGGGAAAACTGGGATTCGTCTGACACAGAATATGGTTAACAAAATCAGGAGCTTCTTCAACACAACACAGAAGCCTGTTGAAAAACTTCATACGTTGATCATAGTCCTGTTTCTTCAGTTTTTGATGGCAATGCACATGGTAGGGTGGAAATGATGTGCATGTAGAATCCGGATAACAGACCTCTGACTACAACCGATCTCTGTATAAATTGCTCTACTACTGGTTTCGAGAGCGGCAAGAACCTGCGCCTTAACGCTCTCGGCCATCGAGCTGCTGTAGTGTGTTTATTTTTAATCGCTTTTTTTGCTAAAATCAACGTTTTGAGCTCTACACTGTACAAATTTCTCTCCCCCTGTAACGGTTACAAAGTTACAAATTGCAAGGTGGAAAATTCGAGGTCAATGGTTAAATTTGACACCACCATTGTTTTAGCCCTTATCTAACTTCCTATATGTTGCCTGAAACAGATTTGTTGTATCGCCACTCGTTTTGAAATTGTATGGAGGGGGGGGGGAGGCTAACAGACTTTTGACTCACTCTGTATATCAATGATGATATTGAATGCAGACAAAAACGGAGCTAGAGCTCACACTGCCTCAATTTCAATTCCGGAGGACAAGCTGCAACGCGTTTCCAAGAATAAGTGATGCCTCAAACTGGTGGGTTTTTTTCAAGCCGATGGGTAAGAGACTAAGGCGTCGGCCTAGAACTAGGGGGCTAGACTACTTGGAAAATTCGGGTAGACTAAGTGAGGTGGCAGTCATCAATCCTGTATTCACGTTCCTTTCACACAGGACCCAAAATATGACGACCGATGCTAGCGACTTCATAAGGGGTAAATCATGTGACAAATGGGGCAGGGACATACGAGGATGGATCCTTAACAAAGGTTACAAGTAGCAGTATTTGAAAAGTAATTATTGTGGAGAGAATATTTTCCCCCAGAGTAGAGACAGATGGCGCTAGTTGTCTTAAGCGGTTGTGCGGGTAGGTAGTGTCAGTTTGCAAACGCGTCGGAGCGATTGAAATGGCAAGACCTTTAGAAAAGTAGTTTTGCTTGGAAGTGCGAGCCGTGATTCATTTCTTATGGGCAAAGAATGTGTTCGCATTTGAAATTCACGGTCAAATCGTGGACATTTATGGTGAAGAAGCAATGAGCAGACAACATTAAGTGAAACTCAGGAGAGACTTAAGTGTACGGCCAATATAATGAGGAAAATTAAATTCTGTGGTTCTATTTCCATATCTAACCAATTGTCATTATCATTTTATCTTCTCCTAAAATCGGACAGAACTTTTCGTCACATCCTGTTATATTGAATATTTATTGAAATTTTTTGAAAGATCAGGGCATCAGGTCTTTTCCGAAATAGAATTTGCGCAGTGCCATATCTAAGAGAAAGGGACGAGAAATTTCACTTCCCGTAGATTTCATCCTCTTTTCTCCCTTTTTTACATACGTTTCTCTAGTAGTCGGCCTTATTGGAATCGATTCCGTCCAGAGCCCTTTATTACATCGATCCAGTACCGAGTGGTGGACTCCCCTCCTTTGTAGTGGAAGAAAGTGCCAAGAACATCGATCGTTTTTGTTTCGGTTAGGAAATTTCGCACACACAAGGAGATACAGAGGGCCGCGATGGAGAGAGAACTCGTAAAATTCAAATAACAACAGAACGTGAAGTCAACTCAGCTGAGATAAAGGAAGAAAAAAAAAGGGCGCAGGGCTTAAAGGATTTTTTTATTTTTATTTTCATCGTTCGCTTTTATTCGTTCTCCTTTATTTTATATACGTGTGTAACTTCTTTTCTTTTTCTACTCCCTTGTGCTGACAAACGAGCATAAGGCTCTCGACACTCTAATCTCGCTTCCATGAAATCCAAGTGTGGAGACGTGTTCCGAATGCTGTCACCGAGGGGCGTAGGAAAAGATGACAGTTTGGAAAGCTACTTCTGACGTTAGCTCTTCTTTTTTTTGAACCTAATATTTCATCTCATTTCCCCCTCTTTTAATATTTTAGCGTTCTTAGCCTAGTCTTTTCCTTTCTATAGAGTCCAGTTCATCAAGGCGACGTTTAGAAGCTTATCTTATGAAAGAGGATTTTTAGAATACCCACCTCGCGGGATAAATTTGCTTATTACGGGGATGCTTTAGAAAAATTTATAAGGGAAAAAGAAGTGCTAGAAGAGTATTATTGAAAAATGAATTAAATTTTTTTTTCGAATATAACGCTCATAGTAACGTTTAGAATATGTTCAGAAATCTAGGAAACCGTCTTGGTAGCAGAAAAACGGGAGCACCCAGTTCTAACAAGAGACTGCGATTTTAAAAGCCTCTCACAGAATGTGCTTGGCTGATCTGCTAGGAGGGCCCAAAAAGATGTTCCAATAGGATAATGTACAATGACAGCTAAGATTTGTATAAAGGGAAACGTGACATATAGATGTGCAAGGAAAATCTATTAGATTCTTAAATGATTCGTTTATTAAATAATAAACGGATATATATGAGAGAAGGACGAGACACAAAAACCATGGATTACAATGAAAGTTATTAATTAAAAAATAAAAAATAAATAAATAATAATTAATAAAAAATGAAAAATAAAGGATAGTCTCTATCCGAAACGTCAATTTTTATTTTGATTTTATTTGTTAATTATAATTTTTTATTTTGTATTAATTATTATTTATTTATTTTTTATTTATTTTTTAATTAATAACTTTTATTAAATAACGGAAGAATGGAGCTACTTATTGGTTTTACAATGTCCGTCTGTCCCCTTCATAATTTCTGCATTTTTTGAGATAGAAGGTTGAAATTCGGAATATAGCTTATTATATGCATATGTACCTTCACTATTTAGATTGGTTTTGATTGGCCCACTGGGATCGGAGTTTTGGGGGTGGGAGATATAGGGGACCAAAAGGTCTAAGTGTATATAAGTACCCAGAATATTTTTTCGGGGGGGAGCTGAGGGGGGCTGACCCAATTCTGCTTTGGGAGTCCCCCACATAACAGAGTTAGTTGACATGGTGGAAAATTTAGGGGAGTACTGCAGCCCCCTCAGCCCCCCCCCCCCCTACCTGGGTACGGCCCTGTAAGTATGTAAAGGAGTGAAATTCGGTATGCACATTATTCTAGGCAAGATCTACATTACTATGAAGTTTGAGGCAAATTGTTCAAGTGGGGTCGGAATTGTGGGGGTGGCAGTCACTTGGTCTTTAGAAATATGCAAGTGATATATCATTCGATCGGAAATGAAGAGAAACGAAAGAATATAGTTATAGTTTACGTTTTCTATATACAACGTTTTAGAAAATCGATTTTTCGATGAAAAAATTCGGGGAGAGGGGGGAGAGGTTAAAAAGTTAAAGGGAGGAATATAGATGAAATCAGGAAAGAAGCTTCCGCTACAATGATACAATGAATATACAATGAATATCGAAATATTAGAAAAATCTAATCATGTTATTGAAGTTTGCTAATTGTAGTTTGCAAATATCCAATACATCCATTGGATATCTAGTGATGGCTAAAGGGAAAAGGAACATCCGAAGTCCTCTAGAGATCTAGAAGCCTATGGATATTCTCTGGCAATAATTGTGTTGTTTATGTAGGGCAACTTCAAAATAAGCAACTGGAATAGAAAATGAAATTCTGTATTCTGTCTTTAAAAGACAATTTTGTTGTTATACTGTTTTAACGGTATCGGATTCGATCCCCATATTCCTAATATTTCGCCTTTTACCTACTAACCTAATCTAACTTAACCGAACCTCTCTAACGTAACTTACCTACTTACCTAAATATGCTATATTACATAACTAATCTAACCTATCTTAAATATTCTATCTTAACATATGTAATTTCCTATCCTAACCTAATCTACATAAACATACGTAACTTAACCAAACTAGTATACATAGCGCAACCTACCCAAACCTACTTATGTACCTAATAAACATAACCTAACTAACTAACTAACTAACTAACCTAACCTAACCTAACCTATATAAAACTGCGCAATTTAACCTGATCTACCTAACCTAATCTAACCGAACCTAAAAAAACCTATCTACCAAACTTATCTAAACTTTCCAATTTAATCTGCCTAAACCTATCTAGCCTAACTTACCTAACATAACATACTTACCTAAGCTATGCTAAGCTAAGCCAACCTAACCTAACTTACCTACCTGAGCTAACCTAACCTAATCTAACCTATCTACCTGCATAAACTTACGGAACAAACCTATCCTACCTATCTAGCCTAACGTATACAAGCCTAAAGTACCTAACATGAGAGTAATGACCTCTCAGGATTAATATTGACAAAAAGAAAGAAAAAAAGTTTTCTTAAAATTTACAAATTCGCCCTATAAATCTATTCTATGCGGTAGTACAGACATTTCTAAACACAGGTATCAATAATCCTTTAACAATTCATTTTAACAATAGTAAATTCATTATGGACACAGCCTATGCCCAGCAAGTTTTGAACTAAATTCTGTAAACCTGAAGCTAATGTTAGAATATTCATGAATCCAAAGCCTACCCTCACGTTGTGACTTTCAAAAACATTAAAAATCGTTTCCATGGTGACTGCCCAGGGGGTTCTAGGTTATCTACGCGCGAGTTAATTACTTTAAACTCTTCAAAAGAAACCAGCCACCTTCAAACTACGAAAAGTCTTCCTTATTATTCTTATTACAATGAAGTGTGATAATCGGGTCAAAAGGTTAAGGCGGTTGGCAAATGATGCTGACATTTTCTCGAAAGTAATTATAAAGAGCTGACCAGTTTGTTTAAATTTAGAAAAACATATTTATGACAAGAATATGCAGGAGACTTAATGAATCGAAATAGATAATAAAGAAAAACAGATGATGTATTATAGAAGAGTTAAGCTGCTGGAGATTATAAATAATCGCCTGAAAGCGTGAAAGGTGTAATTAATGATTAATCAGTTTCCCCTAGGAAGAACGTAGGCGCTGATTTTGAGTTTCCCTAGAGACACTATGATTTCGCTCTTATTGATCTTCTCTTCTTAGCATTCATAATTTAGCGTTTAAAGAGGGGAAGTATCATAAGTATTGGCTTTATAAACATCCTTTTCTATTTAGTGGTATTTCAATATTTAACCCTTGAAAGCATTCTATCAGATCATTTAAAAAGTTCTTGCGTATTTTTATACTCTGGTCTTTGTCAATGAATACCAGAAGTGGCTCTGTATTCCACGAATTACATCTTCACGCTTATTTTTTTGAGTAGGGTCTTAAATAAGTTATTTTACGTAGTAACAAGTGGTAAATATTGAGAGTCTACAATAGTGTCTACTGAAGTTGAAATTCGAGTAGCATTGTTTTTTGAATTCAATCTGGGTCACTAAATGTTTGAGGCAAGTGTATAGAAAGAAAATCTCAGTTTTGATTTTCGAAATTCCGGGATGGAGGTGAATCTCTCGAAGATGCCTGTTGTTGATTAAGAAGCTTTGAAGTTAATCCACGCCAAATCTTTCGTGAATTATGCAGGCAAATCTCTGTGACAAAGAGAACTGTGCATAACTTTTTCTTACTGGGAAAAGTAAAAAAATTGGGTATTGGGTCCCATGTTCTGTCAGCAACGAATAACGTGCAAATCCTGATCACTTGCTCTTACTTTCTCCAACGTCAATCACAGAAAGCCACTGCTAGACAGAATCATTATCTGATATGAAAAACGAGTCCTCTACAATAATATTTATCACTAGGGGAACCTTTTAGAAGGATCTCAAAGCAGGATCAGTGGACATCAGTGTACTTTGATATGCTCCAATGGGATCATCAGAAACTCATCCAGCAACATAGACCTGCATTGGTAAATCGCAAAGGCCTCCTACTGCTAGAGGACAATGCAAGACCGCACACAAGTTTATAGACCCTTTCAAAGACTATGCTGCTTGGGTGGGAAGCTTTGCCTCATCCTCCTTACTCATCTGACATCTCTCACACAGATGTTCAGATCATTGGATAATCATATGCGAACTAGAGTTGCAAGACTTTTTCATATCCAAAGCCAACTTTTTCATATTGAAATCCCATTGAAACTGTATAAATGCTCTCCGGCTATAACAAAATCTGATATAACGTAAATGTGTATATAAAGAATCATTTAATGGACTATTATGCAACTTGCGTTTGGATATAGCGAAATTTGGGAACATTTTCGTTTCTAAATTTGGCATTAGATTGGTTGATTCGGCAAAACCAGAGGACGAGAAATAATAAAGTAATGGAGAAATAGGAAGAACTTGCACTGAAGATGATATAGAATAGTTGTGGCTTGAAATACAACATGAAGCAGGTTTCCAAGATTGCTCATCTTACATTTTGGGCAAAACTTTAATGAAAAAGAAAAAAAAAATCCTTTACAAACTTGATAGGCAAATGTATTCAACTATCAAATGACCACTAAAACTTGTGTCATGTTTTTGTATTCATAAACTTTTAAAAAAATGGAGAAAAACAAAAAAAGATATACATTCAACTTGGCAAAATTATAAAGTCAGTCTACAAAACAAATTGTTTCCACACATTTAGTACTTCATGGGGTCTTCATTATTTCTGATAACTTCAAACATTCTGTTTGCCACTGAATCTAGATGGGTAGCTACTATGTATGAAGATATTCGACTCTAATACCACAGAATAACATTATTCTGTGGTAATACTTTCTCATCCATCCATAATTGGATTTTTCAGTTCTTGACAATAACCAGACATCCTTCGAGAGGGACGGTATGATTGATTACATAATCGGATTAGGCAAGGATAAAGAGGACCGGACCCAAAGCAGAGCTTCCTATAAGGTCCGCGCGCATGGTTTCTATTCGGTTGCCCTACCTCCGATTATGATGATATATTAATCGAAACGTGTCAGGCATTAAAACTCTGTTTCCGTATCACTTTCTTGTTCCTTTTACAATTGAAATGTTAATACGATTTTCATCATGTTTGAGATGTGGCAGGGAGCATTATCTTGTTGAGAAGTCTTATTTTTTTCCTCCAGCATAAACTACAAGTTGTTGTTCTTGAAGCTCTTTATACCTCAGGAATTCATCCGACCATCAACCATTACTAGATCATCCATAGAGATAAATGACCCCCTGCCCATAATGGAACCACCGTGCATTTGACGACTCATTTAAACCTTCTTTTCTTTTCGTAGATCATCCATCAGGCCATCTCTTCCTTACCAAGGTTCAAACTTGCCGTTTTATGATCTTGTTTCTTGGGCGGTTTTCTTTTTTGCTGTAAATGATAGATGAGTGGACATCTTTGTGGTACACGAGAAACGGTTCGTCGAGAATAGTCCAGGACAAGAAAACACCAACAATATCGGTAGCAGAAAGATTTCTCTCACTTGCAAGGTGGCGAACATGAGATTCAGTTCTAGAGTTGAGGATTTTGCTTCCTACCCGATCGCTTTTTCATTTTTCCACCAAGCCCTCTTGCTAGCACACCTTTGGCATCACACTGACATGGAGATCCAGGTACTCGGACTCACCAATTTTGATAAAAAGTATCTACGAGTAACGTTCACCAAATTAAACACCCATGCAAAGCCAATCGACGCACTTCTCAAAATTTTCTGAGAAAATAATTCATAAAGTTTGTTATAATTGCCTATAGTTTATAAATGCCCGAATTGTAGCAAGATTTTTATCGCTTTCAGGTAGTCTAGTGGTAAAACGCTAGAATTCTATTTTGCAGGTACGGTTTCAAATCCTGTCTTCGATAATTTTTTTTCTCTTCGTAAAGTTTTTTAACATGTTTGGGAATATGTAATTCATTTACTAAATATAGTTCCGATTTTCCAATTTGCTACCATCATTTTTTTTATAAAATGCATATAAGAATTATTATAATTAATCATAATCTAAAATTTCCGATTTGCTAAGGTTATTTTTACCTAAATTGAATGGTTGTTACAAGTTTATTTATTTCCTTTTAAAAAAAATACAAAACAAAAAAAAAAACATAGAAGAAGTTATAATTCACGTGTAGGTGAAGACAGAGGTAATAATTAACTTCTGCTCCTAGAAATAGGAAATTGTAATTTGGTGGCTAATGTGCTAGTTAAAATGTTAATGAAGGGTGAATGACAAATATAGATAGTATAATATCAATTAAACAGTATGTACCTGGTGCAGTAATTATTTAATCTTTGTGTGGGTTAAATGTCATCTCAAAAGTTGCAAAATTTATAAAATAATTAAATGTGGATAAATAAACTTTTTTTAATTGCTCATTTATCACTGTGGATCATTGATTATAACAATTCGTATATGCTTTTTTTAAAAATAAATAATGGTAGCAAATTGGGAAGTCGGAAATATAGTTAGTAAATGAAGTACTCATTCCCATACATGTTAAAAAATTTATAAAGAGAAAAAAAAATTATCGAAGATGAGATTTGAAACCGTATCTGTAGAATAGAATTCGATGGTTTTTACCACTAGACTATCTGAACGGGATAAAAATATTTGCTAAAAATCGGGTATTTATAAAGGGTAGGTAATTATAACAAACTTTATGATTTTTTTTTCTCGGAAAATTTTGAGAAGTGCGTCGAATGAAAGCATGGGTGTTTAATTTGGTGAAAGCTACTCGTAGAATATTTTTTTATCAAAATCGGTGAGTCCTTCCCTGTTCAACATAGTGATAGATGTTATATCAGAGAAAATCAGGGAAGAAGCGCCTTGGAACATGCTCTATGAGGATGATATAGTTTTATGTGCAAGATCTAGAGCAAAGGTCGAAGAAAAGCTAGAGGATTGGAGGAAAGCTCTCGTAGACAGGGGACTGAAAATGAGCAGAAGCAAGACGGAATATATGGCATGCACCATAGAGGCCCAGAAAAATGAGGAGCTGAAACTGATGGAGACAGCAACCAGGAAAACTGACCACTTCAGATACCTTGGTGAATGGAGTGAGACGGATAGGGAAGTGGCTAGCAGAATACAGACAGGTTGAAAAAATTGGAAAGAAGTCTCTGGAGTCCTCTGCGATAAGAAGATCCCTGTGCGTCTAAAGGGCAAAGTTTACAGGATGGTGGTGAAACCTGCAATGCTCTATGGAATGGAAACACTCTCTCTAAAAAAGTCCAATAAACAAAGGATGAAGATGGCAGAAATGAGAATGTTGAGATGGATGTGCGGAATGACACGAGCAGACAGGATTAGAAATGAGCGCATCCGAGGGACAGTGAAAGTTACAGGTATTGAAAATAAAATCCAAGAAAGTAGACTGAGATGGTTTGGCCATGTAATGAGAAGAGACGAGAACTACACTGGCAAAAGAGCTAGGAACATGAAAATGGAGGGAAGGAGAAAAAGAGGACGACCCAAGAGAAGATGGCAAGATATTGTGAATGAAGATCTGAAATCAAAGGGTCTCAGTAGGGAATGGACAGAGGACAGAGAGAAATGGAGAAAGCTCATCAAAAACAGCGACCCCACATTGAAGTGGGAAAAGCAGAAGATGAAGAAGAATAAGAAGGTGAGTCCGAGTACGTGGAGTCTCCTTATGAGATCTGTTTACGTGTACTGCAATTTGTTTCTGGGACATCCCAGAACCATGCAGCATCCAAATTTTACGAATTTCGTTCCTTCAGTTCTTCGTGGTATTGTGAAAACACAAAACAAGTAGCTAAACAGTGTCAAAGAATCTGTTATTCCTAATTTTATTCTGAAATGTTTAATTTCACTCACATAAAGCGGAAAGAACAATTTTTATTCAGGGCGAGTTTATAATTTTGGCAAAAGCTGAGTACGTTTGCCTATCAAGTTTGTAAAATTGTAATTTTTTCTTTTTCATTAAATGTAATGTGTGTCCAAAAAGTCTATATATTTAATTTTTTTGGAATATTTTTGCAACATTTTTTTTTATAAAATATTTTTGCTTTAAAAGATGCAAAACAGGTTGAAAGAGTAGTTAAGAAAATAACTCCCAGGCTATTTTTATTCAATGTTTGTCACTGTCCAGAAAGTCTGGATAAATGCTCTCACCCTAATAACTGATTTGGACTCTCCAAATAATTACATAAATAATTAGTTTTTCTCCTAGATAAATACTGGATTTGATCATCAAATCATTCATCTCGTACATATGCATCATGAGTGAAAACAAACAACTCACTGCACACTAACAAGGAGAGAGCCCCAACGAACAATCGAGTTTTTTGATACCCTTTGTTAGGATGGTAGTCTGATATGTCCTTTTCGTAAAACCAAGTCCGCAGCCTCCAACTTGGCCTTATTTTCGAGAAAATCCCTTTTAAAGTCTGTGTTATATAACTAGTGTAAACTGTACCACGACAATAATCACAACAGTGGCAGCCGAACAGGTAACGTCGTGGCGTACGAATCACAAGATCGTGTGTTCGAGTCCACGCGTTGGCCTTTTTTTTTGTTGTTTTAATTTTTATAACGCTGCTTTTAAAGACCGACAGTTATTATAGTGTACAGATTTATTTGTAAAAATATAATATCTTGCAACATATGTAACATTTGATTGTATTTATATCAGATATGCTGCCAAATTGAAGCCTACAAAAGAAAATTTTTTGAATGTAAATCAAATTTCTTTTCCGGAATGCATGAAAAAGGAAAACTGCAACTGCAAGATTAGTCCTGCATTCATCCAATGTTCTTGGTGTCGCACACATTTGTGTTTCAAATGTTTTTTGAAGAATACCAATAGGTTGTATTCGACAAGCCTAACTGTAAATATTCTACAACTTCGAATTATTTGTTAAAACGATTATTTTATGTTATTTTATTATAGCGCCCAATACAGGCAAGAAGCAAAGACATCAAAACCCGAACATAAGAAGAAATGAAAGGTTAAACATTAAAAAATTTGTTTTTTCTTTAAAATCGATATATGTTTACGAATTATTTACACTTTTATAACAGATATTATTATCATAATTATTTCCTTATTGCTGTTACTTGTTAAAAATATTTTTTTCATTATAATAGCTTATTATAACAGAAAAATATATTAAAAAGTGGACGATAGCACAGTTACAAAACATTAAAAGAAAAAAACAAAAAAACAAAGCCTAACACGCGCGGACTCGGACCCACGATCTCGTGATTCGTACGCCACGACGTTACGTGTTCGGCTGCCGCTGTTGTAATGATTGCCAAGGTACAGTTCACACTAGTTATATAACACAGACTTTAAAAGGGATTTTCTCGAAAATAAGGCCAAGTTGGAGGCTGCGGACTTGGTTTTACGAAAAGGACATATCAGACTACCATCCTACCAAAGGGCGTCAAAAAACTCCCTGTTCGTTGGGGCACTCTCCTTGTAAGTGGCAAAAATTTGGAAAATGAAGGCCAAAGGAGCAACAGTGAAAGAACTTGCTAGATGCATTGGTAAATCGACTACTAGTGTTTACAAGATCATAAGAAAAGGTGAAGAGTGGAAGCCAAAACCCGCTCTGGACGACCAAGATCTGAATTGTACGACATTGTACGAGCTGAATGGTTCGACTTGCGACAGAATTTGCTTTTTCAGTGAGAGAAATTGCAGAAGAAGTAGGAGCAATTTCCAAGAGTGATTATGAAAATAACAAACAATAATCGCTAAAAGAACAGCCAACGATTTCCTATATGAGAATGGCCAAACAACCTCCTCTAATTGCTGCACATCAACTTGCCAGAAGAGAGTGGGCTTCTGATCACATGTCTTGGACATCTGAATGGGAAACCGTTATCTTTAGTGGCGAGAAGAAGTAGAACTTGGATATCCCAGATGGCTAGGCATGTTACTGGCACGACCTGCGCAAAGAACCCAAGATATTCTTCAGTCGGCAGCAGGGCGGCGGCTCCATCATGGTTTGGGGTGCCTTTGGCTTTTACGGAAAATCCGACCTGGTGTTCATCAGCGGCAGGTAGAAGTCCGAGGACTATCAAAACACCCTGGATAATCACCTGAGGGCAATGTCCAACTGGATTTTTCAGCAGGATAACGCGCCCATCATATTCGATTGGTTTGGTTTGTTTGGTATTAACGTCCTTTTCAACTGCCATGGTCATTTCAGGACGGCGTTATAGGGGCCGCAAATTTTGCCTCGCAAGGGTTCTTTAACGTGCAGCCAGCAAACGACTACACGGGACCAACGGCTTTACTTCCCTTCCGAAGGAAATGCGTGATCTCAGGATTTCCCCCTGAAACACATTATATTCGACAAAGGCATGGTTTGACTCCCATCATGTCCGAATCATGGCATGGCCAGCCAGAAGTCCTGACTTGAATCTCATAGAGAACTTATGGGGAATTCTTTCCAGGAAGGTGTACGCCAAAAACAAACAATATTTTACCCTAGATAGCCTAGAGGAGGCCGTTTTGAGAAGCTGGAACGATATTCTTCTGACATTGTTACAAAAACTAGTAAATTCCATGCCCACACGGGTTCTTGATGTCAATGAGAATAAAGGAAAACAAATTAAACGATGAGTTATGTTTAATGCAACCTTTCTTTGATATTGTTTTGACATCTGCATGTATTATTCAGTCTTTTTGGACAGTAGTTTTGTGATTTTTTTTATTAACTAATAAAAAATTGAAGTATATTGCTTTGAATAATCGTTTTGCAAAAATAATTGTTTGCAAAAATATTCCCAAAAAATTAAATTATACAGATTTTTTGGATACACCTTATGTGAGTTTATAATTTTGTCTATTATCAAAGGATAATTTTGATGCTACTGTTTCAGAAATGTGTTTCATTCTGTATTAGATGTAGAAAATGTGTCAATGTCAAATTTTATTGCTAAAAGCAAGCAAACAAAGATTTCAGAATTTTTTTAAAATCCCCAATGTTAATTCTGTACTGTTTCTGTTATTAAGAAGCATTGAATTTCTAAGCATTTTCATCTAAAGCACAAAATTGTGCACATTTAAAAATTCGTTCGACTGTATTTTTACCTTTAACACGGGATTTACACATTACTCACCCGTTGGCGACAGTTATTGATTGCGAGGGAGATTATTTTGATGAATAAGTTATTGAATGTTTTTATAAGTTAGGCGAGGGCAAATATATCACTGAAAATAGGCAAGAACATTTTTAGATTTTTTAAATGATCTGATAGAAATCGATACAAAATGTTGTTTTCAAAAATAATTTCCAACGGACTTCAACGCCAAGGTTCGTTAATCCCTTCAGTGACAGACACGTCTAGGGATTTGTTTTCTATTTATTTTCCTTTTGAAGAAGAAGAAAGAAATGAGGAGTGGTAGAAAGAAACAAGACTCTCACCTCTTCGTATAGGTGGTAATCACCGGTAGCGTAAGAAGGCTGGGTGTCAAATGACGTGTAGGCGTTGCTGCTGCTGCTGCTGATGTTGATGTTGTTGACTGTTGTTCTGCTGCTGGTGTTGTTGTTGTTGTTGTTGCAAGAATCGACGTTTAGATCTTGTTCCCTTGGCATAGGGGGAAAGTCGTCAGCGTCTAGGTCATTCGAAAGTGAACCTTCTTCGGTTCCATTCTGGTATCTGCTGCTTAAGAGTTGAAGCGAAGGAGAATTAGATACACATTGTGGTCGAAAGAATAAAAATAAAGATTAGGATTCTTTTTATATAATATGTTTCTTATATAAAGTTTCTACCCCTCCCCCCCCCTCCCCATTCTTGATCTCCATCAGGCTCGATCAGACCGAGAAACTAAATTCTCTCTTATTGACGCTATTCTTCATCGTCACTTCACACATCAATTCTCGTCCCAGCTGTTTCTGCTCCTGAGGCTTCATTAAAGCTCAACAGCATTCCTTTCCTAAACCATGTTATTCTCGAACTCCCTTACTGAGGCTGATTGACTGTGCTTGCTCTTTACAAATGACAGCTTTAAAATTGCTAAGGGTGTATAATTTAGATATCCATGGAAATTAACTGATAATAGCATTTATAACCGTGTCATTGGATTCATTGACATTAATGGCTACTAGAATTGATAACTGGATCTAACACGCAAGCAATTCAAATTTCATATACACACGAAGGTCATTTCAAAAGTTTTACACACCGTTGTGTCAGTGAGGTTTCTGATGGAGTCCTTGTATGGGGAAGCACTTCCATCCATACTTATCCAGGGATCTGATCTAACTCACTTCCATTTTCAAGCTACTTTTTCAGACCCGGGATGAGTTGGAATAGTGCACTCAATACTCTAAATTGGAGTCCGACTCACAGCTGGCGCGACAATTGGAGAGATCTGAAAAGAAAGCGATATGAAATATCGGATATATACAGGGCGATTCAATTTAGGTTTCCCCATTCAGAGCTCGGTGACCGGTGGCGTGCGCCAAATGGCTTCAAAGTTGGAGGATATGCTATTAAGGGCGTGGGGAAGAGCTATTGATAATGTTAACACGTCGTTCCCCAAGCGACCACCACGGCGAAACGTGGTACTCCCAAGAACAACAGCTATCCTCATTTGAATAACGGTATTAAAGCATGTGTAATCCGACAGAAGATATGATAAATACTTAATATTGAAGGTGTTTATATGAATAACGAGAATGCCAACGCATTGTTATGAGACTACCGGCGAGAGAAGTCGTTTTATTGAGGTTAGGAATGAGGGAGGAATCCTCGGGGACCGCAAGTTGTTGAGCAATCAACGGAGAATGCGAGCGGAACGTGGTATAGCAAGTTAGACATAGCGTACTTAACAGTGTGGAGATGTTTGCGCAAATCATTCCTGCCTATCCCTATAAACTTCATCTTCGCCAACAATAGTTTGCTTTGACATTTCAAGCGTGCGTGGAGGTGAGGATGATCAGTGGCCTAACATCATCCTCTGGAGTGACGAGGCCCACTGCCGCATTTGGGACATACAAAATCCTCGTCGGGTTCATGAGGATCCTTTACATTCGCCAAAGATAGCAATATGGATAGGGTTTGCTGCAACGTTTCTCCTGGGTCCGTACTTCTTTGAGGAAGTCACACCAATTGGAACAAGAACTTCTACAGCAACTGCACCTCAATGTCGGAACATGTTGCAGCAGTCTCACAGATTCAACAAAGAGGATAACTTAACTACCTTTCAACAAGACATCCATGGGGGCAAATCAATAAATATTTGTCTTAATAAAGTAAACGTATCTACGAACACTTGATTTTTGCTGAAAAAAGATATACGCGGCGAAACTTTGGAGTATTCAGTAAAGATGGAGCTGATATTTAGTGTACCTAACCTAACCTAACCTACATAATTTTCCCACATATGTATTTGACTTGTCTACCCAACATAAATCCTGGCTAAGTCCTTGCACACATTGGACAGATTATGGATCTCCTTTAATGAATAACAACTTGCCCAACCCTTTAGTAACTGGTTCTAAACCGTTGTTAGCAGCGCCACATTTTGTCCTGCTAGTTGGTCGGGGAACGACATGTTATTATCAGGGAATAGGGAGAACGGGAAGCGAAGTTCAGCACTTTTTTGAAATGCGGAAATAACTAGCGATCCTTGTGTTCGGACTGGTGAACTAGCAATTCGAAACTAAAACGTTATTAAAGTTTCAGTTGTGGTATTTGGGGTCAACGTTTGAAAATGAAAGATTTAAAAATGGGCTTGTTCTTCATATATTGAGCTTCATGTCTTCAGGGAATCAAAGCTAGAAATTCGGCAATAATTGTTAACATCATTACAGAAAGCTGTGCATTCGAATTGTATCAGTATTAACTAAGTTATTGCTTTAATAAAATGTTATAAAGCAAAATTAAGAAGTGGAGTAACATAAGTGAGCTTCGTCTAAGATGCAGCCTTGGACTAATAAGCAAGATTATTCCGATTACTTATTAGTCCAAGATGCAACTTAGCTTAAAAAAATATCTCGACTTCCAATTAACATGATTAATTAAAAGGTGATTATAAATATTCAATAATTCAATAGGCATTTTGTTTTAATTTAAAATATTACATCATCATTTTTAACATTTTCAGTAAACGGGAGACGGCATTTAATGAAAAATTTCCAGTATTTTGTTATCAGCCTGCTGTCAGTAAAAATATGAAAACTGCCTTAGAGACAATTGATACCTCTGAACTTGAAATGTGTGAAGAATCATCAACGGAAAAATTATTGTATACTTTTTTAAAAATTAGAATTTTCTGAGCCGTTTTAAAAATCGTGGAATTCACAGTGCTGATAAATATTATAAAACAAAGAAATTACAAAAATTAAGCCACATGTAACATGAACACTGGTAATTTTTCTCGCTTATAAATTTTGTGATCTTTTGCTACTGTTATAATTTTTATTTTTTACCTATATGGATTGTAGTTATTTATATAATATACAAAGTTTAGCTATATTGTTGTTATTTTTTTTAATCTTATGTTTCGTTCCATTACGAAATTAAGATCTGCAGCGGACATTCGGGCTGCTGTGGCACCCAACGTCACTCCACGCACAATTCGGAACCGTCTCCTGGCCAGGAACCTCCATTCCAGGCGCCCTGTGGCATGTTTGCCTCTTACCCCTCAACACCGTGCGGCACGTCTTCAGTGGTGTCAAGCCAGAGCGACTTGGAGGGCAGATGAAAGTCGTTTCTGTCTGGGCCAGAGTGATTTTCGCACAAGGGTCAGGAGGAGGAGTGGAGAAGTCCTGTTACCTGAGCTGTATCTGTCGTCGGCATACTGGCCCCACCCCTGGCGTTATGGTATGGGGAGGGATTTCCTACGACAGCAGGACCCCCTGGTGGTTATCCCAGTCACCATGACGGCAAATGTTTACATTCGGATGGTTGTTGAACCCATTGTGCTGCCATTCAGGGCTGGTATGCCAGGGGGGCTGTTCCAACAGGATAACGCTCGACCCCACACTGCCGCTGCAACCCAACGTGCCCTTCAGGGTGTCCACATCCTACCATGGCCAGCACGATCACCAGATCTGTCGCCCATCGAGAACGTCTGGGACATGGTCGGACGCCGTGTAAGGGCTCTTCCACAACCAGCAACAACTGTCGCTGATCTGACCATCTATTATCTGACTAAGGGCTCTTCCAGGTACAACAGGCATGGAATGCCATACCACAAAATGACATTCGGCATCTCTACGACCGTATGCATGCACGTGTGCAGGCCTGCAGTGCGGCGACTACAGCGGGTACTAAAGTTCGTGCTTTTCACCATGTACAGGGTGGCGCTGGTGGCGCCCCCTATAAGTTGTTACCTTAAAACTTGAATCAATTGAATAAATACCATAGCTGAATATACTGTCCAAATTTCATTCATCTAGCACAAGTCCTTCGTGGTGTTGGGATTTTTTTTTCCGTCAGTGTATATATGTTTCTCGTTTTACATTTTTGTTTTTAAATTTTTCTTTATAATACTGAATGTAATTCTTAATTTTAAAAACTTTAATAACTGCTGATTTCATTGTTTATCCACTGTGCTATTCATTTTTTGTATTTATTGCTGATAATCTGAGGAGATTCAAGACTGTCCATGTAATCCCTGTTTGCAAGAGAATATGTATAACATTCCTTTAGTATGTGTTAAAAATCATAAATAAAAACTATAAAAGCTCAATGTTTGTCATTTTTTTTAATATAATTAAATACATGTTACTTCCAGTGTTGGGCAAGATAAAATAAAAACAATATCTAGATTAAGATAAAGATGAGAATTAAATATTTATCTAGATAGATAGATAATATAATTTAATATTATCTAGATAAAGATAAAAGATAAACACAATTTATCTAACAAATTAAGATAAAATTTAGTCTTTATTTAGCCAACTTTTCAAACTATCGATATATCGTGATAAATATCGGAGTTTTTGTTGTAACAGGCTGTTTGCGCCACACTCTTAGCTGCTCGTTACATTTATAACTAATGTTGCACATGAAAAAAGGTCTTTTCACAGAGAGGCTACTTGGTACGTGTATGCTTAGGATTGTGGGTAAAGGAAAAGGCGTTGCCTTGCTTTCGAGTTTCGATCTACTCCACCAAGAACTCAGAAATCACAATGTTGCTTTCACAATCTTTTGTTCGTTACCGCTCATGGTTAATTATTTATTATATACAATTTCTCAATTTGTTTTAGCGCTTCGAGAAGTGACTTGGAGCTGGAGGAGTGAGCTTCAAAGCAGCGAAAACACAATGGCTGCTGAAGGGAGCAGAAGACTAGTGACGTCACTAACAGGTTAATTCTGATTGGCTTCGTTATTTCTGTACTGATCATAAGTTCGATAGACTTACACCTCTCGTTAAGCGTCTATCGATATCGGACAGCCTAACGTAACAGAAAACAGCATGGTGCAAACAGCCTATTATTGGCTGTTCAAGTGATATATATCGAAATACGATATTTTAAAAAATATCACCCATCGCTACCAGATATTTTCAAGAGGTATTTTCTGAGATACAGTCGACTTCGCTTATAAGAGCCCAGTCGGGGAAATTGAAAAAAAGGCTCTTATAAGCGGAATCGCAAAACACAAGACAGTTATTTTGGGGAAAAGAAAAGTGGCTCTTATAAGCACTTAGCTCTTTTATGCGGAGCTCAAAGAATTTCTCAACTGTTCACATGATTACTTGTGAAATTTAGTGACTTTGTCTAAAAAGAAAGAGCCACGAGCCCATGACATTTTTGAAATAGATAAGATAAAGTATAAAAAACTTTTCCGGAGTTGGCAAAAAATTGTACAACCACCAGAAAAAATGAAAGATAAAGATAACGCATGCTTAGATAAAGATAAAGATAAAAGATGATATAATCGAAAGATTATCTAGATAAGATAAAAGATAAAAACTTTTCATCTAAGATAATTATCTAGATAGGTCCCAACACTGGTTACTTCCAGCGCATATGAGTTGTTAATTATGTGATTCTTTCTGTGTTTAATGTTCATTTTTTAAGAATTTGTCAACTTAGCTTAAAATGCATTAATTTTAACAAATTGATTTATAGTATTACATACGGTTATGATTGCCTAACAGTTAAAACCGAAATTTAATTACAACTGTAAAAAAAATTAGCTATTGAAATTCGTCTTGTTCGATTATACTGGGATAAAGAAAAGACACGAAGAAAGAAACATGGAAGATGGGAGGAAAAGATATTCACAAGTTCACTACTTGTGATTATTTTTTTCCTC
Source organism: Rhysida immarginata (assembly GCA_023313115.1). Taxonomy (NCBI): domain Eukaryota; kingdom Metazoa; phylum Arthropoda; class Chilopoda; order Scolopendromorpha; family Scolopendridae; genus Rhysida; species Rhysida immarginata. The sequence goes on from JAHWFO010109237.1 coordinate 550,802, forward strand.
TCGCCTTCCATGTTTCTTTCTTCGCGTCTTTTCTTTATCCAGTAGAATCGAAGGGGGAAGTGAAAGTAACAGCGGTTTGAATGGGGAGGGAAGAAAAAGGAACAGCCGATTAGTTCACCAGTCCGAACGTTCTTCCGCTTTGGCGCTGTTTTTATTTCATAAATTTAGCATTGAATCAGTTAGCAACTTCGCTTCCCGTTCTCCCTATTCCCTGTTATTATTATCAATAAAGAATCAGTTTTTTTTTTTTTTTGTTACGAGAAATTTTTAGTACGAAAACGAAAACAAATTTGACGTCACTTTCGTTTTAAAGTTCGACGATTCTTGCTGGCAGTTCCCGGTTGCGTACGAGATGTTTGTGCATGCGTAGTTTGTGCATAACGACCACTTCCGGTCAAATGTCCGCCATCTTACTTCTCTTGCTTAGTCGAGTGGCTACTTGTGCCTTGTTATTCATCTTCCGCCAGCATGAGCCAGATATCGCCCTAAATCATCTACTCATCGGAAAATGAAATCCCAGTGAGTACTTTTTATTTTATCGCTAGAATAGTTGCTGTATTTCCTAATCTGTACTTAACGTAAAACTTGCGTTTCTGATTGCAGTTTTTGTCGTTAATGAGAAATTTTTTACACGAGAAACTTGTTTGAACATTTCGTGGCTGATATTTCATAACGAAAATTAACATAGTAATCCCTAATATCTCTTTTCCATGACCTGAATAGCCTTCAACTTTGAATCCATTCATACTATGCATAGGTGCAGGGCTCTGAATAAGAATACTTTAATTTGAATCATCCTGTATTTTAATTCTCAACGGTGAAATTGAGAAAAAAATAAGCGTAACAAGGGGGAAATCTTAGAGAAAAGTCCAAAATAGAGGACAAAAAAATAGGCCACTTAGAAAATACGAAGAGCAATCGGGAGATCATCTTGCCAATAGAGCGGGAAGACTAAAACGTATGATTCAATAAATGAAATACCGTCTGGCGCATAAAAGGTGGTAGAAATTTTTTCCTCTACTCTGGTTTCATCTGAAGTTGTAAATATTTATGCTCAGGATATACACTGACTGCTCAATTGAAAGTCATATTATAATTCTGCATGTTATAAACAAAAAGCTTAAGAAAAAATTTCCATTTTTTTAAAGAAACATTTATATCTCGATGAATATAGGTGCTATTCTCTTACAAATGAACACAGATAAGTAAAAGAAGCCTCATAAGCATATGCTACAGCTACAACGCATTCCCAGCATTATGTTTTACAGGATGATCCCAAACATTATTTTTTTGGTTTTAATTCGTTGTTATTCCCCTATTTGCTTTCGGGACAAAACCTTCGATTATATATATGAGGTGTAACATGGTCTTTACACCCCTGAAATTTCAGGATAATTCGTGAAGTATTTTTCCAGGTATTCGACAAACGTCTAAAATCGAAAGTGTCCACTTTCAATTGAGCAGCCAGTGTCGTTGTATTGATGCTTGGAACTTTGTTGCACTAACGTTGGAACATAGCCTATTAATGATGTGTAATGGCCCCCTACTAGTCCTGACATAAATAATCGAACAGTAGCTCCTATAAATTTTCAAGTCCAAATTCTTGCTAATTATTGTTGCATGTATATAATTCATGCTTGAACAGTCCGCTTAAATTGCGGGGCCGGTCGGTTTGAAAGTGTGCCATTAAATAATTTATTATCTTGAATTAAAACAATGTCAATAGATGGCTGAATTAAAGCTTAATTCCTTGCTTTGATGCGGTTATCTTCAGAAATGCACCTGCAACACTCCAGGATCTTTGTACTGCAATTTCCAGAGGGATTCAGTTCAAGGCTCTACACTCTCCGATGAAAGGCACTTTGAAAGCCTCTGGCATTAATTTCAGGCTGTTTGTTATTGAATAAGTTTGATATCAAGCATTTATAACTTCCTAACACTCATTATGGTCTATCCGGTATATAGACTCTGAGAGTAGCTATTTTTTTTCAGAGATTCGCCATATTTTAAGGATTAAAGGTAAGTTAGAGTTTGGCATAATCGAAAGCCATCATCATTCGAGCGACTCCGTTTATTTACACAGTCTAAGTCATCAACTGCTGCCTCTCATGCTATGTCCCCTTGGGTTTGGCGTTGAATTGCTTTTCCGATACTTTTCCCACAACCTTCTCCGTAGGCATAAGGATCTTAACTTTCCGTTCGACAAAACTGGCCTCAATACGATAACGGCTAAGAATGTCGAATCTAAATGGCATGGGATTACCATCATTCCTTGATATTAATGGTTGCGAATAAAATAATATTGCAATATATAATTATTATTCCACTATTTATTAAACACGAGCCTATTAAGCATTGTCTGCCGACTCTTGTAACTTTTATTATGCCTGAGTATGTAACTAATTCTGTAAGTAAATTAGTGAAACTAGTAAAATAAATTATTAAATAAAAGATTAAAAATATTTACTCATAAAAAATGAAAACAAACTCCCTTTACAGTAATGTAACTTAATGTATTGCATCCACGACTTTAACTTCAGAGAAACAGCTCGGGTTTTACATTAACTTAAAATTCAATCCGCAATTTCCTAGGGGCCTTAGAAAGATATTTAGCGCTTGCGACTTAATGATTGCGTTCAGAAGTGGAAGTACTTTAAAAGCACTTTTAGGAAATCCTAAAGATGCCATTCCATCTCTGGAAAAGTTGGGGGAACTACTTATTGATGAAAAATAAGAAAGAAAATTCCACAGCCTGGGAACTACTTAATCGTGATACTTGTGCTGAAATCCATGATGGTCCAAAGCTCTCAGAGAATTATTAAAAAGAGGTGAGGGTATTCGCTCATATAAAATTGGAAGGATTCACTCTTACTAAACAGGTCTGTCTGTTCAAGAAATCAGTTAAACAGATCTGAGAGCATTGAATTCTGTAACAGGGATCCTGATAAAAGTATCAAAGCGCTAATCTGTTTTTGTTTGAATATTAGGTTTTAGATTCGTGTATGTCCCTATTGGCAAGATAACTCTGTTGACTTTCCTTGACTCTTCTTATCGGGGCTTATTTTTTTTTGTACGCTTATTCAATGGGAATGATTTTAACCATCTTATCCCCTTATTCCTGTTTAGATTATTCAGTTCCATAGTTTACAGTCTGTCTACTATATCTTGTCATGAGAGCTAACGTGTTTCCAGAGGTAATCAGAGAGGATTACCATGGTAATCTTAATGCGCTGTGAATGAATGCACTATTTAGTAAAAAACAGGCGCTGGAAGTTGCAGGCTAGTGACTAGCAGTGACTAACGTGAGAGGCTGGATTTGAACTATGACGTGTATCGCTCAGACAAAGTCACACGCCAAGATATAGTAGACGGACTATATCGCTTTTCATTTAGTCGGATATTTTTAGATGGCATATCCCCGGTTTGTGCATGTGCTGTTTGTAAAATTTTTGAAATGATCTTAGGTTTGCATAATGGAAACTTTTAGCCAAGATATACACATATATACTACGTAGGTTGATCATTGCAAACCGGGACTTAGTTTTTCAGGGGAAAATTAAACCAACCCGGCGCAATACTGTTGTCAGTCATGTCAAGCTTTGAGTGTCTTCAGCGACAGGTGACCAGTAATAAAAATGGGGACCGAAGGAGACAGCATACGTACCGGAAGCTTCCGGGAAGAAACATTCAACTACAATAAGGCATTTGAGCGGTTCAAAGAAGGTGATGGCAAGTGTTTTTTGGGACAAGCAGAGTACGACAGTCAACAGTGTACTACTGAAAGATTTTGAAGGATATGCATAACTTTAAGGAAGACGCGGCCTGGTTTCTTTATAAAAGGTGTTGTTCTTCAATAGGACAACGCCCGACCTCACGCAGCAGGCCGTACAATGGGTGCTTTGTTAAATTGATCGCTTGCTCAAAATCGTTTAGGTCTCGTTTAGGCTGATCGCTCACAAGACTACTGAGCAGGAAAAAAGGTCGTTCAGTTTAGCTCAGCCTACAAGGAATAATATTTAGGAGAAAAAGGATTTTTTCAAATCACACTTTCAATATGTTTTATCGCGTGCTTCAAGCTGGTGCCAACAATGCTTAAATGTGGAACAAGAGAGGACATATTCATTCATCAACAATAATCATCCCTCAGTATATACTAATTAAGCAATTCGTATTACAGTCGTCCTTCTGCAAGTCGGCATTACATGAGTCAGGAATTCTACAAGTCAGGAAATTCCACAAGTCGGCAAAGCCCTAGAACAGAGGTTGCCGACTTGTGGAAGGGCGATGACTGTAATGAATTTGTGTCCTTGGAATTCGTTCCAGTGAACCGATTTGAAAAATGTTTCCTTTAACATGGATTATCATTGGTACTGAGTATGTGTATCAAGTTTCAGCTCGTTAGGTTTAGTATCGATTCCAAAATTTGTACTGTACAGATAAACAGACATACAGATAAACTTGTTGGTGAGGTAATTGCAAATGTGGGAAAAGGAAGCTTCTTATTGTGCGCTTTATGCGTTCAGTTTTATTTTTCTCCTTATAAGGAATTAGCATCGTGTTGTTGAAAAATCGACTGAGCGCTCACTAAACATTGGCTCAATTTAACAACGCACCCTATCTGTATGCTGCAAGAAGAACTGGGTTGTGAGGAAAAACTGGGTTGAGTACTCTCCGCCGTACTCTCCTGACCTTGCGCCAAGCCAAGCCATTTTCATCTTTTGAAAGAGTTTTTGGGTGGGCAACATTTTGGGTGGCCAAAATTTTTGGCAGTGATGAAGATATGAAGAATTGCATAAATGTAGCATGGGGATTATATTGAGAAACAAAAACCCATAAGTCCCGGTTTACTTTGAAACAACCCTCTTATACCAAAGTTGTAATTTTTTTAAAAAAAATAATAAGTACTGTGAAACCTGGGTAGATAGGAGACGATTACGCGTGCAGCTTCTTCGGGTGGTGGTGGTTCGTGAGTGCGTGAAGGTTCCGCGACGTAGGCGTATTGGCCGTTTTCGGTGGGCGATCGGTCGTTGTTGCTGCTGCCGTCCGAGTCCTGTTCGTATTCGGCCAGGATCTCGTCGAGCATCTCAAGGGAGCGGCGGATGTCGTCATTTCTCAGGAGTTGAGAGGAGAAAAATAAAAGAAGAAGCGAAGAAAATAAAAGAAAAAGAATAATAACAATAATAATAAAAATAATAATAATATAAAATAAAAAATAGAAAAGATAGAAAGAAAAGATACAGAGAGATAGAGCGAGAGAAAAACGAGACAGGGTTGGGTAAAGATTAAAAGAAAGAACACATCATGAATAACACTTAAATTTTAAAGGGATACGCTTGCATATTAAGTATATTCTTTGACATTTTCGTCTCTTTCATACAAGACAATTGCGTTAGAGGAGGCTTAAGCTTCACTTCTCTTTAAGGGGATAACCTTTGGCAATAAAAATGAAGCCATTCTGGGCTCTTGTTTGGCCTCTGAGGAGATGCAAACTGAGATGCTCGCCATTTTTAAACAGAGTTAAATCATTTGATCTTTTGTTTTCTATTTAATTTCTATATAAGAGCAATCAGTTAATTAAGAAAGCTAACCACAACAATCAATTAATGAGTTTTCAATTTATTAAGTTATCTCCTCCATTATTAGCTCCTTTCCGGATGCTAATGAGGCATTTTGATTTGCGTTAAGATTTATAATAAAGTTATTTTAATTAGAATATAGAGAAAATTAGTTTTAAGATTAAAAATAAAAAGTTTTAATACCCTGTATAAGAGAAGAAAAAAGAATCGTTAACAAGCAATGTTGATATCAGTTTTAAATGAAACGGGCTTGTTCTCTTTAATCCATTTCACTGAAGCTAATTTATTAAACGTGCCGGCGTTTTTCTTTGCATATTTACAGAAACTGTTTGATAAATAATTTAAACGTTCATAATGAAATGGAGCGAACGACCCTTCAAAAGCGGCTCCTGAAATCCTATTGGCAGCTTCTCTGCAAAGTCAAGCGGAAATTCCATCTGAATAATTAATTCCTCTCAATAATAAGAACATATAATGCTATTAATGATGATGATATTAATCTATATGGTAAGACACTTCGTTTTCGCTTTTTTTTCATAATAGTAATTTATAAGCTTCATTTTCATGGCTACATGTTATGAATCGCCATCGTGAATGTGAACCTGTAACCTTTACATGATTAATAAAGTCATCCCATTTATTATCTAGGTGTAATTTTTGGAGTTAATTTTAACTTCACAGCAGAGGGAATGTTTAAAAAGTAAAGAATAAACTCTGTATACAAAGATAACTAGTTTAAAAGGAATAGCCTACTAGAAAGATGGATATGCTCAAAAATTGCAGCATTGCTTTAGTTCTTCAAGTTACCACCAGAGTTCTCTGCTGCTGTTTTAGCTTTTACTATTGAGTAGTTTCTATTCGCAATGGCCAGCTTCTCAAATGATGTGAAATTTAATTTTAATTTAAAATTCCTATGTTCTAAACGCTCCTTATGCTTCTCAAAATGTAATTTTAATGGGTAATTAGTTCAAATGACGATTTATGCCCTATTAAGTAGGTTCAACTGAAATGACAGATTTTTCGGAACTGTATTTTTTTATTTGCTTATTTTATTTTAATAGGAAGGATCACTTTCCATATTTCCATGTTTATATAATGCAATTTTGAAAACTAAAATTTTTAAACTATTAATATTTGTATGTACCCCCATCCAATCAGAAATTATTGTATACAATGAAATATTGGTTCAATGGCAGATTGGTTCAATAAAGATTTATTATTGCAATTTAATATTTAATAGGATGGCTCTTACATATAATAACTCTTTTTACTCGACTTGTCTTTACATTTAGTAATGCTGTGGCCTTTCCTAAAGTCCTTAATACGAGGCTTGTCCGTAAATAAGTACCGTTTTGCAATAAAAATAAAACTACTACATATATTTTCAAAATTTTTTCTATATCAGATTCTATGTATCTTTAACTATTTTTCCACATAGTTTCCAGCTTTATTTAAGCACTTGTCATAGCGCTCAATGTACTTCCGCATGATCACTTCATAGAAGTTGCCGCCAGTGAAGAAAGTCGCGCTGTTTTCACTTGTTCTTCGTCGCTGAAATGCAGGCTGCCGATGATCTCCTTTAGATGCCACTGGATGCGATGTCCGGACTGTAAATCAGATATTTTGTTTGGGAACAACTTGACCACCCGCTTTAGAGTCCGGACTTCGCGTCCAGTGGCTACCACCTGTTCCAGGATCTAAAGGAGATCATCGGCAGCCTGCATTTCAGCGACGATGAACAAGTGAAAACAGCGTGACTTTCTTCACTGGCGGCAGCTTCTATGAAGTGATCATGCGGAAGCACATTGAGCGCTATGACAAGTGCTTAAATAAACTTGGAAATTATGTGGAAAAATTGTTTAAGGTACATAGAATCTGCTAAAGAAAAATTTTTGAAAATATATATAGTAGTTTTATTTTTATTGCAAAACGGTACTTACTTTCCGGACACGCCTCGTAACAAATTTCAGTTCATCTTTTGTTTTTGGTGGTGTTTGCATCTTTTGAACCCCATATCGACTAGATAACATTCAAATCACGCAAATTTGCAATCCACGGTAGAACTTCAATATGATTTGGAACTTCTGTTTGGAGCTATGTGATGTGAGTTATGAATATCATGAGAATAAAAACTTAACAAAAGTCCTGGTTGAGCAATGAGGTAGAGTTTTAATTACCGACGCGTTTCGATTTACATCATCTTCACGGGTAAACAGCTACAAAGTTGTCTGAACACAATCAATGGATATACAATACATACAATAGCATGTAGAGTATAATGTCACCAATCAACTAAATTGTTGACAAGTGGGCACACGCCTTAACGAATAGAGTTCCTATTAGAGTAGACCGATTAGAGGACTACTTATGACGTCACGTCCTATCCCTGTTCCCGCTCCGGAAATTGTTTACCACGTCCAGGATTATGTCCCTCTCAAAGGCTATTTGGTTGTTTAATAGGCATTTCTGGTCTTCTTGGTGACATTTTCTTATTTCGAGCGCTTCATAAACGAGTATTCTTTCCGGGTTCTTGGCTGTCTTCAAAATTGTCATGGTCTCTTGAATCGGTAACAACCGGTGCCCGTTTTTAATCAGATGTTCCGCGAAAGCCGATTTATTATCATTATTAACCCATGATCAATGAACAGTATACTCTATATGCTATGAATTCCATTGGTTGTGTTCAGACAACTTTGTAGCTGTTTACCCGTGAAGATGATGTAAATCGAAACGCGTCGATAATTAAAACTACCTTATTGCTTAACCAGCACTTTAGTTATGTTTTTATCCTTAATTCTAGCATGGATATCATGAACTATATTATGTTGGAAAATAAGACCCTCATCAGAGAAAAAAAATCTTCGTTGGTTGAAATGATGGCTTGCTTCAAAATACACAAATCCTTTCAGAAATAATTTTCCAGATCCTTTGTTTGTGATGCAATCTCAAACCATCACATTTCCAGATCCTTTGATGGTTTTCTTACTGCAATTGGGATGAAACTTTTCGTTTGTTTACGTCCATTTTCGCCCACTGGTACGTGAAAGACGCCCTCGTCGCTATATATCACTTTGTTGTCCAGTTTACAGTTGGGTATTTGAAATCTGAATCAAGTTTCTCGAACACGATTGTTGAATTCACGTCAATCCCTATTTTCTTCCATACCTGACAAATGTCTGTTGTGCTTTTAAAGCAATTTTGCTGAACAATTCTTTTTAAGTGTTGGGGGATCTTCCAGAACCTGATTTATGCCCTGAGACTTTTCCTGTAAATATGGATACTGTAGACTAGCTACATTTAATATTTTTGCAATATCGCACTGATTTTGGCCACTTCTACGGACCAAAACGATTTTTCTTTATTTTAACAGAGGTGCTGCTTGTTCCTACTCATTTTGTAGTAGATAAGTGAAGTAAGAGGAAAATGACATTAATGACAACTTTTCTATGCAAGTTTGGACAACTTTTCTATGCAATAATTTACGAATGAAAGGGGGGAGATATAAATGATTAATGACTGTTCATTATATATTCAAGATTTCAAAATTTATTAAAGAAAAATTCTAACTGGCTTATTGAAAATAAATTGATTGGTAAGGGGAGAAAAGAACAATTTATGATGTTTTGAAGTTGTAGACGTTCTATTTGAAATGTTTTTAAGCAATATTTTCGGATTTCCATCTTCTTTTCAGAGTTACACATCTGGAAACGCTGTTAAACCAGGAATGATACTGAATTTTTTGGAAAAGTGGTTTCATTCTCTTTAATTGAACAAAAAAACTCTTCGCTATGAATTGTGGGAAAAACATTCAAACACACCTATAAATTCGAAATTTAATCGCACGTATTTATAACTTACTCAGATGAAAAGAGGAAACCTCAACGCTGCTGGTTTTCATTCAGCAGTTTCATGATATTTGAGAACCTTTTAAAATGATGTTCTCATGGGCCTTTATACATTTCGACTCCCTTTGCATTCGACTTGAATTTTTCATGGCATTGACTCCACAAAATCAGGAAACATTTTGGTGAAAGTCGACTCCACTTCAAGATAAATACATGAAGCAATTCGTGTCGATTCGAAAGCTCTCTTCGGATCGTATCATAAAGGCTGACAATGTTGTGACAGCGAGGTCATTATAACCAGTGAGCTTCATGCATATTCCATGAACCATCTATGACATGGTACATTATCCTATTGATAACGGCCATCTACAAAGAGATAAAGTGTAGCTATGAGGATGGACCTCCTCAGCAACAGTGATGCGCACTTGAGGGGACGTAACTCGACCATGAAAACGTTTCCCACACTTTTTAAAACATTACCAGTTTCTGCTGTCTGTATTTAGCACAACACAATTATCAAAACTCCTATTACCCTAGTCGAATGCAGTTTGTTCCGAGATGTTCCTGTCTATACAGTCATTAAGGGTCTTTACTTCGATCCTTCGGTTAGCTGTAAGACTCTGAAACGTCCAAGTAGGGCTTTGCTACAGCTTGTTTTGCTCATTGTGTATTTAAAGCTGTCTGTTTTTCCCTTTTTTTAGGGAATGCTTAATCCAATCCTTTGAACGCGCACAAAATTCGAAATCATGCAGGTTGATCATTTTAATGTCATCATTGCACAAAGTGATGCTTGTATATTGTTCCACTATGTACATCAAGGTGCAACATGAAAGGCCTCGAATATTTTCCTTTCGTTTTCGAATTTTAAATTTGTAGTTGCCACAGCCTTACAACAATGGAAGGCGTATTCCATTATTGTAGGGTCTGAAACGGAGATTGATAGAAGAATGTACGTTTATTCCAAAAGCCGTAAAAATCTGATACAGAAGTTTCAGAATTAGTACACATTAGTTATAAATGTTGCGACAGGTGGCGTTGTACGTCGCGTACTGAAGGAAGTGGATGAAGTCATGTATTCCGTGCAGCAACGTGTTTTCCTGGTATTGGAGTGAGGACATTTATCTGACTTTTGGCCCAAAACTGGCGAATTAACAAGGCTGAGTGGGCAGGCGCATTGTCATGATGAAGGAACCATGAGTTGTCTTGCCTTGAAAGTTTTTCCCAGTTTCACATAAAATTTCACGTTGCATCCTTGCTCTCATAAATCGGACATTGCAAAATCGCCATGAACACTGAAACAAGTTGCACTCAAATGGCAATAACTCAGAAACTAAGCAACATGTATTAACGTGTAATTTGTCCATTAGGCGGAAGGATATAGCAGTTGCAGTGCCGGTAATCGCTCGTCGCTATGACGATCCGCTGCTGCGCAATTAAAAAAGTTCGGTTATATTTTGAACAGATCTCGTATATATGGCTGTAACCGATTTTTTTTTTAAACAAAACATTTTAATTTTTTTGTAAATTTCATATATACGTTGCATTCGCTTTATAACTAGCAGGACAGGGAGGAACCAAAATTTTTGAAAAAGTGCGACTTATAGTCCGGAAAATAAAGTGCGACTTATAGTCTGGAAAATACCTAAACATGAGTAACAGAAAATTAGAAAATGCAATAAATCAAAAAGAAGTACAGTAATCTGCTGCTGTTTGCTCAGAAATACCCGAAAAGAAGTGAGATTTTTGGTTCCTAATGAAGGGATTCTGTTAAATACAGTCTTTCAGTTGGTGCCATCTGGTGATCATAAATATAACTATTCCAATATAAAATTTTTTCGTTATGAACAAAAATTCCACTATTTTCTGTGCATTTTTCTGAAAAAAACATCATCAGATTGGCGTACATACTTGGCGATTTATTAATTGCATTTTCTTGTTACTTTTTTTAATTATTCAGTACTTCATTTTTATCCAGGTGATCCTTACAGGAAACGAACCTCGAGATGGGGTGTTTCTATTAAATTGATCAGTCAGTGTAGATGCATCGATTTCAAGTTTTATGTTTTTTTGTGTAAATAGATTCAAGTAATAAATAGGCGCATTTGATTTAAGATGGTTACTTCGAGCTACTGTAAGTATACAGAAGAGCCGCCGTAGATTAGAAGGTTAGTCTAGGTTTTATGGTAGATTGGGGAATAGGACGTAACATTATTTCCTGAAGGATGGTATACGCTTAGAGGAAGCGATCCATTAATTTAATTCTCCTTCATTTAATTTTTTCATTACTCCGGTAATGGGAAGGATTTTCTTTTCGTATCGCAGAAAGTGCAGTAGAAGGAAGCCGAGAAATTAAAATTTGGGGGGAGGGATTATTTTACAGTCTTCTCTTTAAAATTGGAATGTCACAGAACGGGTTCATCTTCATACAGAAGTTGTTGGATCGACGCCAAACGACATTCACCGAAGAAGCTAGGTACATCCTCCCTCTTTGGCTATTACTACTGGCGAAGAGATGAGAAAATATTGTTAACGTGGAATTGTCTTTCTTTATATGTATATAGGGATAGGGAAGATGGAAAAAAATGTCCCAGGGAACTCTTCAGAGAGTTGTTGTTAGCTTTAAAGGAAAGTAAGTTTTTTTGTTATCGTGATGGGAAGGGAAGTCATCAAATATGAATGTCGAGATGTCTGTCTAGATTTTTTTTTTCTCCTTTTCCTAGGTGAATATAAGACATGACGTAAGATAAAAAATGAAATATCGTTCTATAGAAGATCTAAAAGAGTTGAGTTTTGCTTCAGGTGTTACAACCTGTGAGAAGTGAAAGGTGGATTATTTGGAGGAACCTGAGAGATATAAATTCTCGAATGTAGCATAAATATATTTTGTTTAAGGAAAGTATGAAAACTTAAATTAAATTCCAACACCAAAGGCAATTCCAATGTGACAATATTCTTTTATTGCATTGTTGGATCATAAAGAAAAGCGTTAAAGGCAGATTTACTCTTTTTCTTTCTTTTATGAAGAATTTGAAGGATTTTGGTAGTAACGAGAAAAAAAGTTTTTTCCTTTTATGGAATTAAGTGATTTTCATTAAAATTTATACAATTGGAAACGAATTTTAAAGTGGTGCAATAAAATTCTTTAAAGCTCTACTCAAAAATTGATCTAAATTAAATTTTAGAAATAAGGGTCTTTAGAAAAGAATAGTGGGCTTCCTAAGCAAATAGAATAGCCATTTCTCGCCCTGCAACTTAAATTTGAAATACATTATTCATAGTCCTTATTCATTGTGTGCACACGGCACGCATCGACACGATAATCAATGGAACACTCGTACATTCCTTACAACGATTACATTCACCAAATGATGGAGCTCCTTCCCATTTTCACACGTACTCTCAGTCAAATAAATATCACGAATTGTTCAATAAAAAAAAACAAAATATTGGTTTAAGTATCCAATTTTATTTTGTTGCCTTCAAAATAGGTCCCATCTGATGCGATTCGCTGATACCAACGAAAAATCGAAACACTTCTTCTTGACACTTTCCAGTATGGCTTTCAGCACTTTTTGCATATTTTGTTTTATGGACGACTCAAAACGTCTTCCACGGATTGGTAATTTGAGTTTGGGGACAAGAAAAAAAGTTACACGGGACCATATCTGGCCAAGTATAAAATATCTGGTTTTCGTGATTATGTTGCATACTTTTCCTAGGCATTCTAAACATTACCTAGGTATTATACAGAATGACAAGTACACCATAGACAAAGTGCCAAAACATGATATTGAACGAAGAACTGCGACATTAAGTAACTGACATTCTTACCAGTTTAACACGAAAGCAGAAGTGGCGTTTAGCTATCTGTTGCAACAAGGATGCTAGAATGGCATTTTAAATTACACTTAATTTTCTTTTTCATACAAAAGACTTCATGTTTTGGCACTTGATACTTTTTAATATTTTTCTGGCTTGGCTCACAAACGTACTATTCAATATCTTGATAAGTAATATTCTTATGTGTGAAAATTCTTTCAACATTCCAAAGGCCAAATCAAAGTACATGACGTAAGTATGAATAGCGCTGATGCCTTTTTTTTTAACAAGATAAATATTACTTTTGTAAAGAAATTATTAGATGGAAACTGGAGGTAATGTTCCAAACATAACGGAATGATATTATCAGGAAAATGGAAAGAAAAATTTTCGAACCAGGGACCACGTGTTCTTAAAGACTACAAGGTAGTCAAGATGGAGACCCAATGATAGGGTGGGAACCCAGCTAAAGATCGGAAATTCCTCCTTTCCCGACCATCAGAAAAGTTGATGAGCACACATAAGATTTTATTAAAAGGAAACTGGAGTTAATACTGATAATATCATAATAGTGTTTCAGCAGCCAATAGTGCCGTGGTTCCTTTTTAGTAAAAGCGTTAGGTTTTTCACATCGTCCACTAAATTTTGGTAATCATTGGTGAGTTGGAGGTATATTCTCTACTCTGATCACTGGCTCTTTGGCATTGTATAGAATGCCAAGGAAATGTGTGATATTTAAACCATTTTGCCTACAAACTTTAGTCATTCTAAAGTGGTCCCAGCGGCCAATGAAACAGCCTTTTATCCTATACACTGTTGTAATTAATTTCATGAAAGAGTGACACTTTGGGAAGTGTTTAATCCAGCCCTTAGAGACCCAACTTTCTGTCGCGGATACTAATTTACCGTCTTAATCAATCTTTCCGATTTTCATCAATAATTTGATTAACCATGCAAAACGTTTCCAATCATCATTTGACCTTGTTCCTTGGTCCATAGAAGAAGCGCTTTTTTGTTTTTTCGCAGAGAGCGGTAATCATCACGCTTACTGCGCCGAGTCATTGAAATCTGTTGTCATATGCTCTAATAGGCCATTTGGTTGACTGTTATTATTATTATAAAGCCTTCCTTGATCCCACTTATCAGGCAGTCTCTTTCGCCGAGGTTGGTTTCAAGCTGCATGTTTATTCTGTTTTACCATTGTGAAAGGGTTTACATTTCCTTAGAGCGCTCACAATCATTTCTCGTTTGAAAGTCACACAAATCATCCCTGCAGAAACTGAAGCTTATGACGTTATTAAGCTTAATTTTAATTGAAAATTCAGGATTGTTTTTATAAAAAGCTCAGGGATCATAAATTGAGAAATATTTCCTTCATCATTATAAATTATTAAGAGAAACGGCCAGAATAGGACTAAAAATTTTGTTTTATATCATTATCATCGTTCTTTTGTAGGCCATATGGTTCGTCTTTTTACCTTTGGAAATATCAGAGTGCCATACCATTTGCATTTAATCCCAGTAAATTTTGCCATACGCGTTTCGTTAAGCCTGTTTTGAAGTTGAATTTATCACATTTCCTTCGAGTTTCGCTTGGATTAAGAGTTGTGGATCCCTTCAGTGCGATTTTGACGCAAATACGGAGGAAATAAATGTGTTAATATTTCAATCGAGATGGCTGCAGGGGAACGAAATTGAAAGCGATCTTTGGAACTTAATGCCCATTTCTGGCGAAAAGAATTTTCTCGACAAGCTTTAAGCAGAACTTTAATGCAGCGTCTCGCGTTGGTTTAATTAATTAATTTTTTTATAACTGTAAACACGGAGAGCTGTTTGTTTTCTAGCAGACGCAATCGATTTTTTTTTTTTTGCTAGTGGCAACAGGCTGGGAATAATGAGGTCAGAAATAGCTTGCAATTAACTTGCGTTGTATTAATGCATTAGAGTGGTGTATAAATAGAAATAATTTTTTCCCCTGCAAATATGTATCGCAAAAGAAAGTGAGATGGTTACCTGTCAAGGTACATTCAGGTTTTAAGATCTCCTAATTTATTTCTGAAAAAGTACTTTGCACAAGAAAAATGCGTAACTATAAAGTACTATCCTTAGGAATTAGATCTATCCTTCGTATCATTCCACTTTCATTTGAAAACAAAAACAAAACGAGTTTCCAGGCGTTTTGCTTATAACAAAACTTGACGTCACATTTCAAAAACCAGTTCGACCACCAATCACAGGTTTTCTATGCAGAGAACTAATTTTTGTTACCTTCCGAAACGGGTAATTGGGCTCTAAGGAATTCCTAATAGATTAGTTGGCGTCGACTTTAGAAGAACGCCTCTTTCACAAGAACTGCTTGGACGCTTTGAAAGCTTTTTTTTGGGAAAAAATGGGAAATGAATGACCAGAGTGTGTTCTTCAGAGTCGGGAGAACTAAAAATCGCTAGGCCAGGCGAATAGGAAAACCTCGAAAAACCAGGTGCTGATAACCCGAAATTTCTTCAGGTTATGGCGAGGTTCTATGCTGTTTAGTTTCAAGTTGAAAAAGACATCCTGTCTCGTCCATTATGAAATCTTCCCCAAAGAATACCCCCTTCTTTTAAGAACTATCCCCATCTGTCTCTTTTCCCGAGGAAAAAATACAAAGACCTTACAACTTGAATGGATTTGGTATCATTGGGTTTTTTAGGAGTTACAAGATGTCTGTAGTCTACATAAAATGTGATTTTCACTATGACATACTGTACCACTATGCATCTAAAACAATTATTAGTATTCAAAAATTATGATTTTAGGAGGGGAAAGCACGTTAATTTCGTCACTACCAGAGCTATACTCTGGTCCCGCTAAGAATGAAATAAAATTGAAATGCGCATGCGTCAGTTTTACGATTTCATCGTGTCGCTCTAATTCATCAATCTTTGAATATTTGTTTTGTAAAAAATTATGAAATTACTATTTGAATATTATAACAATGCTATTCAAAAGTAACTTGTTATATTTGTAGCATGTTCTGATTCGTTTTGAAAATGCAATTCGTTGATAGTATTATTTCGATCATTTTTATCCATATCTTTCGAATCTGAATCCTAAATCGTAGAAGTTACAAACACACAGCAGTGCCATCTCTTGACGAGATATATATTCGAACCCTGTTATTACGAAACCAGTTAATACGAAATCCCGCTTAATATGAAATTTCCTCTGGTCCCATCCTGCTGTATAATGTTTCTATATAAAATTGGTCGTTTAATACGATTTTTTTTTACCAAAGCCCGGATAATACGATAAAACGAAAAAATGCATTTCGACAAAACAATATTATATTACCTAAAATTACATGTAAAGCTTGTTAATCTACAATAACTGCTGAAAATGACTACCACCAGCTAGGATGTATGAATCCAATCTTCTCCTCATTGACTGCCGAACTCTTTCAAAAACACCAGGGCTGTTTCCTATTGCATTACACGCATCACAATCCGATTTCTCAAATCTTCTACCATTTTTCACTGGAGTAGTGTAAACTGAGGAACTTCAGATGGGTCCATATAACATCTGCACTAATCTGGTGTGAGTGCAATAAACAGCCGTTTTCAGTAATCTGAATGTTGTTAAAAGATATCAGTATTGTTTTTGTTGGAAAAAACCTTTAATTGGATAATCATCAAAGGACAAAAGATTCTTAAAATAACCCAAAAAAATCACTCCTTGTTTTTTTGCCGTATATTTAGTAAACACCTGTATAAACAGCTGCCTTTCCGTTCATTGATCAATGATGATTCTTGGGCGAGTGGGGCACCGCATAATACGAAAAAAGTTTTGGATCCACCGAATTTCAACTTTATAATATACGAGGGTTACTTACAAAAGTCATGGCAGCTATTTTATTTTTGCAGGCAAATTTTTTGTTATACAAATATTTCATAATATACATATGAAAATACCCAATGTACTTTATCAATGATGTCCGTTACATGGGTTAATCAGGAAGTATTGTAGACAAGGGAGAAGAGTAAAATCAAAAATGTGGAGATAGTGTCGTAAAATTTTATGCACAGTTGTCTGGTCAATACATCGTCTGACGTCTTCTAAGCATTGTGCAATCACTGCGCGAACAGTCGTAGGGCATCCTGTACGAGGCATGTCGGTACTTGCTATACGTCCACGTTGGAAAGCTGTGTGGAACAGTACGATCTCCAACAGCTTCCACGAGTTATACGTGACATACCTCGCGTTTTGACCGTGAAAGACTGCTATTTTTACATACACGCATGGTTCTACCCGACTCGCATCTACTGACTTTCGCGCATCCTTTCCTATACGTCTCATTGTCATTGCTGCATATCGAAAAATATGGATCGTGATATAGGATTCCCCCTGAAAAAATAAATGAATTTATAATTGACTCTCGTATATCAAAAAAATTAGTTTGTGTGTTTTTTTATCACTAAAATTGTGCATTTTTTTCCATTAATAGGAGGTTTCAAATAAAGTGTGTTTCAAAAAGATATGGCCGTTTTGTTTTCTTGTTTTACGAAGCACAAACAAGTCAACTTGTTCCCAAGCAGAAATGGTGGCCTCCTTTAGTTCCGCAGCGTTCTGGTATTTCTTTCCGTCAGCACAGCGGGAACTAAGATGCCCCAGAGGTTTTCCATCTAATTCAAGCCTGGGGATATTGCAGGCCACTCTATGAGATGTATTCCATTTGCCAGGATTCATTCCCAGATTGTTGTAGCGGTGGGTATGCTTCCATTATCTTGCTGAAAGATCCAGAAAGGTCCACCCAAGTGCTCAGCAAATGGCAATAGATGGGTATCCAAGGGTTCTTGATAGTTGGTGGCCTTCATTTTACCACCGAAGTTGGTTTTTCCTTTATATCCGAACGCGCCCCACACCATGCGTGATCCTCCATCCTGTGCGTTTCGAAAAGATTTTTCCTTCGTTTCGTATATCATGCCAGCAAAAAGCATTCCCGTTGATGTTTTGCTAACGTTGATGTTGGGATGACGAGAAAGCTGTCCAAGAATTGTTCCACCTGCACGGTGTTTTCTACCACTCCCCTTTCTTGTCTTTTTGGGAGTTTTCGTGGTCTCCCACTCGATTTCTTCACACCGTAAAGTGATCCAAGCTTCAAAAAGTTGTCCATTGCTCCGTGAGATTGGCCAATATTTTTTGTAATTTGCCTGGACGAGAGTACTTGTTTTTTCAAAGCATTAATTTGTCTTTTCTCGTGTTCGGATAGACCCTAATTATCATGTCCCACTATTGTTGCTGGAAATCACATAACCGTTTTTTTATTGTTTCCAACCTGTTCCACTCGGAATATAAATTGTGGTTTAGTCTGAAAATTAAATATTTAATACTCCATTGTCTAATTACTTGAATTTTGCAACAAACATTGAATTTTTGGCTACTTGATTAAGGTGACCATATCTTTTTGAAACACTCCTTACAAGCAATCAAGCAGACCCCTTAGAATAGCTCTAGTTTCCCTTCCTACGCAGATTGATACCAGCTTGAGCATGCGCGTTTCGTTTTTAGTTCATAGAGAGCGGGGCCGGACTGTAGACTATGAAGGTCTATTGGTCCAGGTTATAATTATGAAGGAGATCGATTCACAAACTTGCACAACCCCTCTGTTCTGACTATTTTAGCTTTCATTTGAGAAACTAGGTCAAAACCGTTGTTTATTGTTTTGTGTTGATTTGTAAGTAATTCCATACTCTAGGCACTTAATTGTCGAATGTTTCTAGTGATTCAACACCAAATCGATGTTTCAGTTGCCAATGAGTTAATCCATACAGAATTGCCAGGTTTTTTAAATTATGGATCATGTTCTTCTGTATAATAAAAAGAATTTGGCCTATAATTTTGGTTCGCTCTAGATTTAGTTGATCTTACGATTCGAAAATTGACTGCAATTGTTCTCGATGTCGAAGTTTTATTTTAATGAGCTCAACGGATTTCCCTACTTAATGAGTTAATTAATTTTAGGAATGCCAATGTAGGGAGTCGTTTGAAATCTCAGTATTTGCAAATTAGATCGATTCTGATTGACAAATTGCTTAATTAAAAATTTTTTCTTTATCTAGACGGAAATTTCGTTTTTTTATTTTTCTTTTCTCATTTTTCTGAGTAAAAAATTTAGTATTTTTTGGAGAAGCCATCAGTGAATGAATTAACGAGATTTGTTTTTTTTTTTTAAAGAAAGCTCTGGGAAAAATATAAATTAATTAAAAATAAAAAGGAAAAATTACAAAAATAAACTCACTCAAAAGATCCGCTTCTCCTTCGGGGTTGCCATCTGATCATCTTCGGGTGTCCAACCCCCGACCTCTCACGGAATTCGGGTCATAAGAGTCTTTCTACAGCTCCTTTGAGTAGCTGGGCCGCCGATTCTTTTTAAAAAATAGATATATTCAGAATCCTTTCTGATTCGCCCTCTTCACATGTGCTCTTCAGAAGACAAATACCAATTGCTGTCCCTCCTAGAGACTGATGACGTAATTTAAAGATGGCCCCCTCCGCCCTTGGTTATTGTATCGATAGCTGCACCACGTAATTGTCGTCGGAGGCGTAAACCATTGTGATGATGGAGCGAATCGACGCTACGTTGAGAGCGTCGAATTTTTGAATTGGAATGGAAAAAACAGTGGGGCAGGAGTGACGCGGAAAGGGATGGTGGGAAAAAAATTAATAATAAATAAACACTAAAAGATCAGTCTTTGAATAGGAAGCGAGGACACAACCATTCCACTCGCTGTGGTGGGAAGAGATGGAGAATGTTGAATTGCGCTGAGCTCTTAGCCATGGCGGTTGATGAAGGAATCTCTGCCTTGTTCGAAAATCTTTCGCCTTTAAGAGTCCGTCAAGTCTTGTTTGTCTACTGGCTCTTAGCTTTCCCGGTCCATTTCTGGAAGAGAGAGAAATATAAAAGAATAAGTGAGTAGATTAGGATTAAAACATTAAAATTGCAAAATATTGCATATTGAAACTAGCATCTGTGTGCCTGTGCCCGATAACAAATTTGGAGTTCCCACCATGTTAACTAACTGGTTTTAATGTATTTTGCGTTTTTATCATTCTCAACCAGTTCTAACCTTCTATGTCTTAATGAATCTCCCTCAAATATAAAGGTTCTTATACAGTATCATAAAATTTGGATTATAATGCGCATCTAGTTTTTTTTGTGGTATATTTGGAAAACTTTCCCGTGTATAATGCGCATCCGTGTATTATGCGCACCCAAGTTATTGTAATAAAATGAACATCATATTACAAAATAAAATTTATTATTCAAATCCTTCATAATCAGAATGGTTACTTTCAGAACAGAAGAGATCCAAAATATCAGCAGGCAGTTCATTGTAAGGTCTCATTACCCCTTGTTCAACTTCCTCATCTTCCCCAAATATGTTACTTGTGCTGCGCAGTGTAGAATGCGAATTCTATATAGTGATTACATTGCTATCAACAATAAACACTGATCAATCAAGAGCTTTGCATATTATACAAGAGCTTTGTAAGAATTTTGATTTAAGAACTGCGTATTTTATGTATGTGAAGGAAAGACTTTTACCACAAAAGAACATTCGAGTTCAGGAACGCCGATGTTCCTTTGTAGTAAGAGGTCTTGCCTTCATAAAGACCACAGTTCCTTCATATTTTTTCAGTCTTCAAATGTATATAAAGTCTGTTCGGTGGCTACATTCGCAGAGTTAACCTAAGGCAAAAAACGGCTTACAGCTATCCTACAACGGGATTAAATCGTTCCAGTGAGTAACTTCAAATCTGAAACCAAAAATTTTGTATACCAGCGAAATAACCTTTCTCTGTTGATATTGTCTGGAGAGAAGTAACCTTTCTCCGGTAGATATCAGGTTTTCCTTAATCACTTCTTTCCTCCTAGACCATCTTGAGTTTTAACAAAAGAAAGTAGGTCACTGCCTCCGGTAAACTTCTGCTCATGTGCCACCGAAAAGACTTTAAGGTGTCGCAAACTTCTACAGATGGTAGAGGACTTAAACGGAGTATTTTGAGATAGCGAACCAGTGGTTGGAAATGCATAGTCGGAGAGCTTGAAAGCACTGTCGGAGAGCTAAATTGGTTCTGGAAATACAGAATCAAAAACCGAGCCTAGCCTATCTTCTACCTAACCTAACATAACCTCCTTAACGTATCTTCTAATGTAACCCACATATCTAACTTATCTTTTAACTTAACCTGACCTATATACTAACACACAATGGCGCATGCTGTAGCAATCTTAGAACTGTTATTTCACAGAGGCTGGTTATTTTGCTACAGCGTTTCAGACTGACAAGGGAACTATGAGACCTTGATAATGGCGGATGGCAGTGAAGTTTGGTATATGAGTAAAGCACATCAAAGGAAGCCTACCCTTTCCCTGGTTATTGCATGAGGCAGCAGCTTACCCGAGTTTCAGTCGCTCTTACACACAATGTCAAATTGTTCCCTTGTGAGGTCCTTGCCATTATTTACTGTCTACAAGTACAAGTATGTATTGACAGATCTGACGTATATAAGATGATTTACAAACTTCGTGACAGTCAAGGGCACTCAATGCCACCAAGTCCACAACGATATCATCCAAACTAATCTTGGAATGTAGACAACTTCAGGACCTGGCTCACCATAATAAAGTAGCATTAGCATGGTCCCCAGTAGCTATTGGTCTAGAACATTTCTGTGGAATTTCGAAACTGCAGCGAAGGCAGTCAACACCATTATACTTAATGAGATGCTGAAAAGGTATAAAAAGACCACTGATCAGAGACATTCAAGGATCCTTGTAACGGAATCTTCCGGAGACCATCATTCAATATTCTGCAACTTAATAGAAGTAGGCTTCGTATAATAATGGGTTTCCTTACCGCTCACTTTCTACTAAGGATGGGCACCTATCATGATAAACCACTGTGCAGGAAATGCAATCTGGAGGAAGAAACTGCCAACCACATACTTTTTTTTGAGTGCGTCGCTCTCAGTTGTCATTCAATACTTGAGGTTATTCATCAGGAACCTATTGTAAATCTGATTCGCTTTCTCAGCGAAGCTGGTTTCCTGTAGGTTTCTGGGAATCTGGGTATGGCGCACTATTCCCAAGATGGAGTAAGTGACTAGAGAATCTCAAGGCATATCCAATCGACAACTCTGATCCAAACCTGAATAGAACCTACAGGGTGCCCAGCAAAGGACTCCTTGATTTTAAGAGTAAAATGGGAAATGGAGATTGGTAGAAGAATGAAACAAGTGGTATGTTTATTTCGAAAGTCGTAAAATCTGATACAGAGATTTCAAAATTAGTTATAAATTAGTTACAAATGATGCCGGCAGGTGGCGCTGTACGCAGTATGGAGTCCGAGAAATAAGCTAAAATGTATTTTGCAAGCGGCCATTGCAATCACACATCACAATCGATTAAACATGTTCACCTTTCGTAGCACAGATGGCGCAAACGAAGAAGGAAATTTCAGTACGCTACGTACAGCGCCATCTGTTGGCAACATTTGTAACTAATCTTGAAACTTCTGTATCAGATTTTTACGGCTTTAGAAATAAACATACCACTTGTTTCATTCTTCTATCGATCTCCATTTCCGAGATATTTTACTTTTAAAATCAGGGAGTCCTTTGTTGGACACCCTGTATACACTAAACACGAACCACTTCAAGTTATAAAAGATAGAGATCAGTCAAAGTTATTTTACGTTAAAGCTTTGGCTATGCAAAGAATGTAGTATATCTATAGTTAAAGCAAGGACTATGCTAAAAAATGCAAAAGCAGCTTCAGGCGATTCTCCAGAAGTGATGCCATGATATTCCCAAAGAGAGATTTGGTACGGCAATAGGGAAACTGCTGTAACGATGGCAAATGTGTGTAGAATTTAGCAAGGAATAGATCTATTGTATATCCAGTGCATTATTTGGCATGAAGTGCAATGTATTCACCCTAAGAGCAAATTAACACCATCTTGGGTTAATTGGGCCATATATATCATATGTGTTCTAAAAATTATTGTGTGCAATATTAATAAACAGAGCCGCTCTATTTGTAAAATGTTGTACTGAGTTCTTAAGGTCGTGGGCTCGCTCTGTGAAAAGTTATCTTTTGTAGACTTTTTTGCTATAATCGATAATAATAATAAAGGGAAGGAAATGCAATATTCGTCGCGTTCGTCTCCAAAGGGCCCAGGTGGCGAGAGTGGAGAGTAATCCGCTCCCGTGACATCACCCATTCACAAAGGGATTCTCTCGCGTCTTTGGTTGTGCTTTCAACTATTTTCTGAAGTCAAAGGTATCATTTATTCCGAACATGACCCCCTTCTGACGTCGCTGATGTCGGTTCCGATAGCTCGGAGTTCGGGTGGATAAGCGATTCGTTTCGGTTTCTCTATCGCTGTAGGATTCCTTTTCTAGCGCGTAATGCGAATTTCTTCGATTTTTTCTCTTTTTCTCTCTCTCTCTCTGTCTCTTTTTAAGACTTTGATTTTGCTAGGGATTGAATAAAATCGATATTTGTGCCGCCGCATTTTCATGGGTATGTCATTGAGGCATGCGTGCGTATAGGTGAACACATGGGTGAGCGCATTGGGAGGTTTAATGAAATGGTTTCAATTGTATTAGGTGACTTAGGTTATCTCTTATTCAGTTGTATGGACTTTGTGCATAATATTATGAAATTAAAATAATAAATTTATATTATGAGACTTGCTGTCAGTAGGGTCTGTTTTAAATTTGGGAGGCTTGAGACTCACTATAACAGTTTGTGTAGGAAGAGGATAGATAACATGTTTACCTTCTTAATGAGGACATGGTGTATCCAAGCAGCGTTAACGTCGACAGTCGTTTATTTTAATTTTCACCCTTATCTTCATTAACATCATCATCATCATCATTGTCGTCGTCATGTAGATGGCAGCGGAAAATTTATTTTTTCTACGCTCGTGCGATTACGGTTCCACGGCCACACCTATCGCATTAAAAACTGGAGATGACTTTCAATTTACCTTCGCTCGAGAACGTCGAATTGTGTTTTTTGAAATTACCTCATCCTGGCTACATCCGGGCAATTTCGTTAGCACCACCCCCTCCATCCTCACCTTGGCAACCGGTTATTCGGGGATCAAAAGCGCGTGAAGCAGAAGACGGTGTTGTTGTATTATCGAACTGTCAGGAGAGAAGGCAAAAAGGCAATCGTCCCTAGAGATTTGCATTTCCCACGCTACACCGGAGATAAGGGGGAAAGGGGAGGGGGGAAGCCACCTGGGGGTAGATTTGATAGAAACAGGTTTGTTTGTCCGCTTGGAAATGAACCCTCGTTTCGAGCCAAGTGACATTTTTTGGATGAGGTCAAAGAGGTCGTGTTCATTTCTCGTTCGATATCAGTTCCAAGGGAAGACATAGTAGCGGCTCTGGAGGGAGGAGGGGTATGATGATGAATGGGGCTTGTTTCCATGGGTAATGCCTCACGCTTACTTGTGGGGTTTCGGGGAATACACTAAAAACGAAGTCATCCGTGCGGTTTCTTTAGACATTCAGTGTTTTTCATCGCTTCTTAATTTTTCTCTTGCGATACGTATCTGCGATCGAATCTGAATTTTAACGTGGACGCAGTAAATTATGCTATCGCGGTTGCAATTTAAACTCCTTTTTACGCAATTATCTCATGTCGCCTCTAAGGAATCGCCGATGTAATAGGCGAGAGAAGTTAATTTTGAATATCGATTTAAGAGAATGTGGCGCATTTTCGTCTCGATACCAATATGAGATTTCATGACCCTGCTTTGCTCTAATCTCGATAATCATTGCCTCCAATTTCAAATTCGTACAAAATTTGTTTTATATGAGATCCACTTAAACCCGATGCCGTGTTCTGTTTTAATTCAAACGTTTCTTCGCCAATTTAAACGCGCAGGGTGGCTTTAGGGAAGAAGATTGGTGTTGTGTAGGGTGTGTTTTTTCCCACGTGGAAAGACGTTTAGTGGATTTTCTTGTCGCCTTCATTCCAAGTGAGACAGCGTTCGCTCAATCTTGTTCTGAATAATGCATGAGCAAATCCTGATTACGGCTGATTAACTGGACGTAAATTGTGAGGAGGAGAAAGCACTGAAACCAAAATGGACCCTCTCTCTCTCTCTTTCTCTCTTGTCTCTAGATAACCGTCAGTTGGTCAAAAGTACTCTTGGTTTTAGGGTGGGAGTTAATTGAATTTTATTTAACGGCTTTGTCTGTGGTTGGATTGTTTTGTTGCTGGATCAGGCCATTTTGACTAAGCGAGAACTGGAGTCAAGTTAAGAGATGGTCGCATTATTCTCTTGAAGCAAAAAATAATGATTTACAGAATAAATAATGAAACTAAACAACGACCTGATGTGAGCCACTACTAGCTGACGACAAGTATTTGCAGCAAAACTATAGATTGGTGGGGATAGCTTCAATGATGCTGTCCTTTAATGCATTGATAGTCTTTCATATGCACATTTTTTGAGATAAGACCAAAGAAAGAAAGAGATCAGACGTTGAATTAGGTCATAATCCACCTGTTCCTCCATAGAACCAAACGGTGTTTTGTCAACTTATTCGGCGCATCTCGGATTGCAAACTTTTTACGAAAAGTCATCTTCAAATAACCCTCCACAATAATAAATACTTTTTGTTGTATGAAACTTTCTACAAAATGAGTTTCAAAATTGTTGCTTTGTACTTACGGAAAAAAACATAACGGAAGATATGGGCTGCTGGACTTTAGAATTACCCTGGACGTTCCAGTTTCTTTTTATAATTTTTTTTTATATATTACTTGGAAACCACAAAAAAGAACAACACATCTTTTAATAAGATCAATAAATGTTTTAAAGAAAAAATAATACCTAGAATTAATAACACTATCATATAATAACTTGTTAATATGCATATTATTCTGAAGGATAAACATGGAACTCAATCTATTAGAATGGATCATTCTTTGGAGCTTAAAGAATTATACAATGCAAGAAATTAATTTCCCGAGGAAGGTATAGGAAATCCCCCCCCCCTTCTTTCGTTTCTCATCATTTTTGCTCGAATGATATATCACATGCCATATGTTACCATAGTTCTAAAGACCAAGTAACTGCTAGCCCCATAACTCCGACCCCAATGGGACAATTTGGCCCAAACTTTATAGTAATATCGAGCTTGCTTAGAGGAATCTGCATAACGAATTTCACTCCTTTATATGCATAAATACACGCAGACCTTTTGGTCCCCTCTAATTTCCATCCCCGAAACTCCGACCCCAGTGGGCCAATCAAAACCAAACTAAATAGTGAAGGTGCACATGCCCATAGTAAGCTACATTCCGAATTTCAACCTTCTACCTCAAAAATGCGGAAATTAAGTAGGGGACAGACGGATATTGTGAAACCATTAAGTAGCTCCATTCTTTCGCTACTTAATAATGATGAATTTCGAAATCTCGTGCAAAATTCTAACGTGATTTATGAAATCCCTTGTTTTAATTGTTATGCTAATTATGTGGGGCAATCGGACCGTACTCTTTATTCATGTTTAGAAGAACATGAGAGAGCGGTCCGATTAAATTATATTGATAAAGTCTTAGCTAGACGTTTTTTTACAATAGGACACAAAATTAACTGGAAGAGAGTTCGTATTCTGGGAAGGGAGACTCGATTAAAAACAAGAAGTTAATCCTCCCGAGGAAGGTATAGAAAAGTAGCGAAAGCCCTGAGATCATCTATTTTTACCCTTTTATCTCACTTTTTAACCGCCTCCCCCATTTTTTAAATCGAAAAATTGATTTTCTCGAACGTAGTATTTAGGAAGTGTAAAGGAGCTCTATCTTCTTTCGTTTCTCATCATTTCCGATCGAATGATATATCACATGCCATATGTTGCCATAGTTCTAAAGACCAAGTAACTGTTACCCCCCACAATTCCGACCCCATTGGGACAATTTGGCCCAAACTTCATAGTAATGTTGATCTTGCTTAGAGGAATCTGTATATCGAATTTTACTACTTTATATGCATAAATACGCGTAGACCTTTTGGTCCCCTCTAATTTCCGCCCCCGAAATATGACCCCAGTGGGCCAATCAAAACCAAACTAAATAGTGAAGGTGCACATGCCCATAGTAAGCTGCATTCCGAATTTCAACCTTCTACCTCAAATAACGCGGAAATTATTCATGAAGTTTGGGCCAAATTGTCCCAGTGAAGCCGGAGTTATAGGGGTGGCAGTCACTTGGTCTTTAGAACTATGGCAACATAAGGCGTGTGATACATCATTCAATCAAAAATGATGAGAAAGGAAAGAAGATAGGGTTCAAGAAAATCAAGTTTTAGATAAAAAAGAATTGGGGGATTAAAAAGTGCAGATGAAGGGGTAAAAATAGATGAACTCAGGGCTTCCGCTACTTTCCTATACCTTCCTCGGGAGGCTTAGTTTCTTGTTTCTGTTTGTGTCACTCTCCTTTTGGTTCTAATGATGAGCGCGGCTTCCCTCGAAAACGTTAAACATGTGTTTTCAATCTAACAAGGAGAGGGCCCAAACGAACAATCGAGTTTTTTGATGCCCTTTTGTAGGATTATAGTCTGATATTTCCTTTTCGTAAAACCAAGACCGCAGTCTCCAGCTTGGCCCTATTTTCGAGAAAATCCCTTTTAAAGTCTGTCTTATATTAATAGTGTAAACTGCATCTCGACAACTGTAGAGATGTCATTACAACGGCGAGCAGCCAAGTGGTTAACATTCGAGCGTACGAATAACGAGATCGTGGGTTCGAGTCCACGCGTTGACTTTTTTTTTTGTTTTAATTTTTATAACGCTGCTTTTAAAGACCGACAGTTCTTTCCGTGTTGCACACATTTGTGTTTCAAATGTTTTTTTGAAGAATACCATCAGCACGTTGTATTCGACAAGCCTAACTGTGAATATTCTACAGCTTCGAAATTATTTGTTAAAACGATTATTTTATGTTATTTTATTATAGCGCCCAATATGGGCAAGAAGCAAAGACATCAAAACCTGAACATAAGAAGAAATGAAAAGTTAAACATTAAAAAATTTGTTTTTTTCTTTAAAATCGATATATGTTTATGAATTATTTACACTTTTATGACAGATATTATTATCATAATTAGTTGAAATTGTGTTCCTTCTTGCTCTTACTTGTTAAAAATATTTTTTTCATTATAACAGCATATTATAACAGAAAAATATATTAAAAAGTGGACGATAGCACAGTTACAAAACATTAAAAGAAACAAAAAAAAAACCAAAGCCTAACACGGGTAGATTCGAGCTCGAGATCTTACGGTTCGTACGCCACAACGTTACCTGTTCGGCTGCCGCTGTTGTGATGATTGTCAAGGTACAGTTTACACTAGTAATATAAGACGGACTTTAAAAGGTATTTTCTCGAAAATAGGGCCAAGTTGGAGCTGCGGACTTGGTTTTACGAAAAGGACATATCAGACTACCATCCTACCAAAGTGCATCAAAAAACTCGATTGCTCGTTGGGGCCCTCTCCTTTAAGTTGATTGGCACTACTCTAAATTCAAAATTATTGTAACTTTTATATGAAATGAAGTAAAGTTAATTGGCAGTGATTGTAGACACTTACAAATTATCAATGGAATAATTTTTCCACAAGTTTTCGACTGTTTCCATTTATGTCGATGGGAATCGATGTCGTCGTTTTGTAGTTCGAGGTTCTTCAGTACAGTGTTGTTTCGTGAGTCATTTTGAAGTTCAGCTCCAGTATTTCCTTTTGTAGAGCAGCACACAGTCATCTGTACTTGTAGTGTGGCAACGAACTTCACTGTAGGATGGACCAACCCAAATGTGATATTGGTATATTTTATCAAGTATTGTAAACTCAGTTAAGTCCAAGTATACGTTGGAGGGGATTTTTTAAATTTTTTTTATGTATTGTTCTTAGTTATATTAAAATTCATTTATTTTTTTATGTACAGTTTTTGTATCTTGGAATTTTTTGAGTTTTAAAATATTATTTTTAGAATTAAGAATTCTTTGTGGAAAAAGATTATATTATTTTCTCAATATTTAAATTAAATCAAATTATTGCATATTCAGCTTATTTTGAAATGTCTATGGGAGAGCGAATCAATTTCTAAGTGCTGCACTTTGTTCACAAGTTTCGTATGCTTGGCTTCGTGGTGCAATGAATTTGTAGGGAACCAAGAGTCATCATTTCGTTTGTTCGTCGCCTCTACCACTGGGTTACCGTGAATACTGGTATCTTAAAGATTACTAAGCGGTCAAGGTGGAAACCTAATGATACACCTTTATATTATTTACTAAGTCATCAATTGTTTGGTGGACACCGTTATTTGAAACTTAAAAGTAATCATCATGTTTGTTGAGCATTGGTCCCATCGTTTACACAGCAGGTCAATTCCCTCAAGTTTTCGTTCGAATTGAAATGTTTCCCTTGCAATGTCTTATTGAGCAGCCCAAAGATGTGGTAACTACATGGTGAAAAGTCTGGGCTGTAGGCAGGATGTTCCAAGACTTTCCACCGGAATGCGGGAGACGTGGGGGCGCGCGTTGTCGTGCATTGGTGATTTCTTTGGAAGAAAATCAATGTTGAATGTATAGTCGACTCGTATTTTGGAGTAGCATAATTTATAGATCTATTGAGGCTACACTATTGATACTATGCAAAAAATATTGACACTTTTGAAATCCTCGCACCAAAATTAATTGAGAATGATTAAAACATTCAGAATACCTCAAAGTAGTTAAAATTTCATCATACCTCTTTTATACAAAAATGCTTGTAGTTGAAATCCTTACGCAAAAAAAGCCCATTTTAGACTCATAAAGCTGTTTTAAAAGGGATTTCTAAAGTCTGCATTTGAATTTTTCATGCATGTCCTTTATACACAGGCACATGGTATAAAGTTCTAGAGAAAATTCTCTGGAGATATGGAAAGTATGGTTCATTTGTAACTCAGAAAAAAATTTTACAGACTTTTAAAGATTTCTTTAAAATATCGACCGATTTGACCTAAGACCTTGCTTGCTTACTCCATTCCCTTGATTCCCAGAATCCTAGTACGAAACTCATTAGAAATTATAATAAGACATTTCTAAGATGTGGCTCTTTGGATGTTTGTTTTTGGTATTTTTCTTTTGCCATATTGGTTTAGTCGCTTCGCTTGTGTTCACCATGGAAACCATGGAATGTTTTGGTTGCATTTAGGTTTTGATATTTGTGAGCATTTACCAAGAAATTCTTTTGTAGTATGATGCAAGATTTCTTCTTCAGTGAGCATCGAGCAAATTTTTAAAATGCTTTCATCTTTCTTCTAGATACGCTGGAGACTATGTAAGTTTTTATCATTCTTCTCCAATATTTTTTTAAAAGACTGTGTAAGGTTTAGAGGGCGTGTTTAGTATGTTTCTTTAATTGGCAGCGGTTCTATGTAAAATCTTTAGACTTTCTTGAAATACCACCAAATAGAGAAGGATGTTTATAAAGCTTTTATATTAAAACAAATAACTTTTGATGTCTCTACAAATTTGATTTTTCCAGAAGATTAACTTACATTTATCGGCAGAAGTTTAATTTTTTTGGAGTGTAAATTTCGTTTTCTCCATCTTTCGCAAAGCAATTTCCAATCCTCAAGGGGTTGACATGTAGCTTTTAAAGACGAAGAGAATCTATTTATTCCTTACAGAAGTTGGCACTCTAGATCATCAATAATGGAAAGGCTTCGTTGGTGGAATAGAAAGAAGTAAATTTCTTTGGAAAGATTTATTTTCTTATATAGGTTCAAGTTTAATGGTGCAAATGTTTAAAAGTGAAACGGTCATTAGAACAACGGAGAGGATATAAATCTCGAGGAGTCGCTTTTGGTCCCAATTTCTTCTAGGAATCGGTATTAATAAAGTCAAGCTTTTCTTGAAGTATTGAAGCTTTTTTCTTGTGGAAGATCCTACTGTTTAAAGTTGTAGCTTAGCGTTCTTATCCACTTTACCTTTTTGGAATCTCTTGCTTCGTTGTATTGAGGGAGTTTTTAACAAGAAGCCTCGCTAGAAAGAAAGTAAAAAAGAAAAATCCACTCAAAAAAAGGACTTGTCATTCACTTAGAATCGAGGAAGGAAGAAAAAATTTTTTTGGAATTTTTTTTTCGTTTCCTTAGCAAGACGAATTGAACCTTGAGGTCGAAGGGATGGATTTTGTTCTTGTAATGTGCTTTTTTTCCTTTCGCTAGAGTGAGAAATTAAGAGGACAAGGCTCGAGCGAATTTGAACTTATGTCGGAAGAACTAAATTGGAAATTAACTGTAAATAAAAGAAACAAGAAAGAAAATTTCCAATCTAATCCTTCTTAGCATTCGGATTTTCAGTACAAGAACAGCTTCAAAATTTTTCTTTGTATTATTTTTTTTTGTATGTTCATCTCATTTGGAACTTCAAATGCTAAATCTTTGCTTTGCAAGAAGTTCATTAAACTTAGCTTTCTATGCAAATGTAAAGAATGACCGAAGGGGAACCAAATGGAGTCTAATTTTCTTCATTATTAAGCGGAAATAAACTACTCCCCTTTCATAGTTACTCCTAAGACTTTAAAGAAAAGAAACATAATTAAGTGCAGGCTGTCCTAAAAAAGGATTTTATTAGGTTGTTTCATAATTATTGGCTTAAACAACAGCAGTAATAGACCAAGGGGTATATTTTTATTTAGAATCCGCTCTCAGCTGTAATCATGTATCCAACGTGATTTTCATGCAAGAATTCTGCGGAGCAGAAGCTGGTATCGCAGTGGTCTAAGAAATCGCTGAAAAACAGAATCATAACATCCTTGTTAGTGAACCATTTGCCTCTCAAGAAGTGGTGATTTTCTACATACTTCCATCATAAAGGAGTATGGGATTCAAACAATTGACGAGCGATAGTTGTTTGGTGCTTAATTTCAGTTGTGATTATTTTGACCAATCAGCAAAAACTCATAATGCACCACTTCGGGTTCTTCATTAATTTCAAGGTTCACCTTTATTGAGCCATTACGCTTTTTCTTATCATTAAACATCGATTTTACATTAACCATAACGATCTGATGCAAAAAGGAAGCTCCGCACGTCTTTGAAAGGCGATGCCTTTCCAGACACCATATCTGCTGCTTTTTGTGTGGAGCCAATGTATCCAGTATTTTAATTATTTGCAAACTGTCGCTGGTGATACAGCAAGGTTGACAAACTGAAGAGTTAAGAAAGGGACTTGCAAATCTGAACGGCAATATTTTATCTCGTAAGTTAATAGTTTGCTACAATTGTAATAAAACTGGTCATATTGCCCAGTTTTGTAAAAATAAATCGTAAACTTTCTGTGGAGACCAGTCAAAGCAGTTGGAAGGTAAGGTTGGCACGGAGCTAACTTTTGTAGATGCTGATTTTTCTTTGACTTTCTGCCTCAATTGTACAAAGTCGCACACAACTGGCGACCGGCTCTTGGCTTATGGCCGATGTCAATATCGCTGGCATGGAAATCTGAAAACAGTCTACATTCATTCATAACCGTTTCAAACACATGCAAATCACTAATCTGACTTTGTTATCCCATTACGTCACATATTGCTTTGGTGTGAGAAGTGGGCTGAACCCATTCATTTTGCAGGGATGTTTGGTAGTTCCTAGTACATGCCTAGTAACTGGCTCATGTATAGAAATTTATTTTGATGACATACAGGGTGAACCTAAGGTCGTTTACAGACCTTGCATGCTGGTCTGTTAGATCATGACGAACAAGTTTTATATAGAAAGCTGTGTCCGAAAACCTGACCAGCCACTGCTAGAGGGAGGCGTATTGGAGAGTGGAAAGGACCTTGTAGGATGCATCGGTTGGGTAATGAAGAATTGGTCGATATGCATTACATTTATTTTTGTAGCATGATTCTTAAATTTGTTTTTGTTAATAAAGTCAGGTTAACGTTTTTGCGCTTTCTTTTTTGCGTGTCAGCCACGTTGTTGTAGCACCCCCATGGTTTGATTTTTGGACTTGACTTCCTGTGTAAAACTTGTCCGTCATGATCTGACAGACCAGCACGTAAAGTTGGTAAACGACCTTTTGGGATACCCTGCATATCATTAACTGATGGGTTATTATGTAGCAAAACATGTCAAGTTTTATCTCAAATACATTGTGGTATATCTCAGTGGTATATCTTGCACTTTTGTGGAACTGATTCGTGTTTCATCTAACAGATATCCACGGATAAGAGTGGAAAGAACATAAAATCTTTAAGGAGGTGCACAAAAAATCTAGAGGGGTCAGATCTGAGAGCTGAGGTGATAAAGTCATTAGCCTTGTTCGACCAATTCATCGATTAAGGAAACTCGTATCTAGGCAATCTCTCGATACTAAGTAATGGACTTAAAATTGTTAAAGGTTTCGCGTTTCTTCCACTTTTCCCACCTTTTCCTCAGATGGGATATCTGACGTATCATTAGTCAGCCATAGTAAGCCAAAATGATAGTTTGAGTCAAAACATAAATGAGTTTTGTCACATAATAATTCATTAACCAATTATATACATCATCTGAATACATCGTCGTTGTTGTTAGAGATACCCTGCCTAACAAATACGATTGGGTCACAAATATAAGCAGCTAATTATTTAAAAGGTGAAATTATTAGTTTGGGGACTTGCTATCACGCTTATTATGTAATAGTTGTTGCCCGCGTTTTCGTCCGGAACATAGTTAAAAATGTTGCTAAGTATAGATGTTAGTATACGTATAGGTACTTATCTTATCTGGTACAGAGGGTAGATTATCGCAAGCGATAATCTGCGGCACCTACTCCTACGAGGGAGTTTTGCGCCATCCCATTAATAACGACTGCTACGAGATGACAGTAGCAGTCGGGACCGACGGCTTAACGTGCCCTCCGAAGCACGGGGGGTTTCATGATGGAAAAGCTGCTGGGGATAAACGAACCAGAGGCTGTCACCAACTGCTGGAACACCAGCTATGGTCAATCGGCAAATGGGTCAGACCAAAGTCCCCCAACAGCCGCGCCCCAAATAGCTGTCCCGCCAGCGGTGGCCCTCAAGCCCAGGCCGTCACCCAACCAGCAGCTGGCCGCGCCTGAAGTTGCTGAACTCCATCGATTGGCAAGCCAACCGACGAGACAACCAGGCCACGGCCACCCCCATAGGTACTTAAATACAGGGTGATTACAAAAGAACTTCACACTTTTAAAAATTTATTACATCAAAGCTGTTCAGAATATAGACACACCACATACGAATTCTTAAAGAAAAACTCTTGAAGTTTATTGTGACACAGTTAAAGATGTTCAATATGCCCCTCTGTCGTGACATGGCATACATCAATGCGGTAGTCGAATTCGTCCCAAACCCGCATTAACATGTCTTCATCAATCCCACGTATCGCTACTGTAATGCGTTCTTTCAGCTCGTCTAGGTCACGGGGAAGGGGTAGGGTGAAGACCTTGTCCATTACACACCTTGTCCATTTGCGCAATTTAATATTTCTTTAATCTAAGGGTCTAGAAGTACTTTCTAGTTTCTAGCTCCAGACAGGTGAAAATACTATATTTCAAAATGGCACAGATGATCTAGGATAGATGTACCCATAAATCTAAACAACCAATAATCTAAAGGAAAGTATACGGAAGCAAATAGGTGTTGAAGAAGTGACCATTGATGGATCGCAATTAATTCGGCAAGCTTGGAACCGGAATTTCGGATGATTGGTGTCGTACCTGTATTTTTACACCTGGCAAAAATCTTTAACATAGGCTAAGTTTATAAACAAACTCTTAATATCAACTGATGGATTGATACGCAATACGATTGATGGATTTGTAATAGGCATTGATAGACATTAGATACACCCTGCAAGGTTTAGTTAATATGTCCTTTCCCTCCCCCTTTCTGTAAATATTGTATTAATTGTACCGCCAAAACATCTTAAGAGTCAGCAAATAACCAGTAGAATTGAGCTAATGTAGTGGCGTTTACTTTTGATGTCATGCCTGTCAACATCTTGATTGTTTTTAAAGCGCATAGTACAATAAAATGCGATAGTTGGTACCAAGCGTTTGTTTACGAATACATCTTAAATAAGAGATTACAAAGGATGTAGATCTTCAACCACCATATGGAGAGACTTAGTTCAGGAGAGAATTATAGCTAAGAAGGAAACAAAGCGTCCTTCCCTTATTTCAACTTAAACTCTACCAAAATTTAACAAAAGTGGATATTGTTCTCGACCTAAAAATAGACCTCAAAATCTAATCAAATTATTAAGAGGTTGTTTGATCTGCTTGGGGATCTCATTTGCCAAATGGGATTGGATGTTGAATATAGAATGGAATAAAAAATAAAATTATTTCTATGAAATTAGAATGTCAAAGAAAGTCGCCGACCTCATGTTTGAAGAGAGTAGCCCCCGGGTAGCTTTTCACAATGAAGATTGCATTAAAGAGAAACACAGAAGAAACTGAATATATTTCGAATACGTCATTTACTATAGTTTACTTCAAATCAAATTCTCTTTCGATTGCCTATTCAAACATTTAATGTAGCATAAATAGACGGTGATCGATTTGCTATTATATTTCACTAAGCGAATGCGCTCACTCGAAATTTGCTCGACACAATTGATGGCGGTAATTCATTACCTGGTATAACAAATGATTAATAGGAGTTTTACTCAAATTTCACGAGTAGTTACATCCATAAAGAAGCTTATTAAAATTGAACAGTGTAAAAATATAGAGACCAAAATTCGTTAATAGCATTTTATAGTATTTAGCTCACTTGAGATGTCATTGAAATTGAAGTTAATTAATCATTTATTAATGCCTTCCTGCATGAGTTGAATAGCAAGATGTTTACGTCAACATTTGATGTGGATTTCAACTCTATTGATTTTTGTTGCAGGTAACGTAATTAACGTCTTTAAAAAGTTAATGCTGGCTTCACTTAAGCTGAAATCTATTTGGAAGTCTATTTATTTAATTCTACAAATTGAATTTAAATTCTCTGGGCCCTTGAAAACCTAAGGGGATTAAGAGGATTTTAAAATTTGGATTTTTGAAGTAAGGAAGGGCTCTAGGTTGAGACTTTAAAGTGAATTACAAGGATTGCTACAGCCAGTTATAAAAATAGGAAAATAAAATTTTTGAATGCTGCGTGGAATTCCATCGACAAATAGCGAAACCGAAGTAAGTTGTTAAAATGGCGTCCGTGAACGATTCGAATTACAAACAGCGAAATGTAATTGAATACTAGCTATGGAAAAAGAAATTGGTGAACTTTCATTTTTTCACAATAATGTTTAAATTCTTCTGTGTGCTAGATGCACACAAAACTATATTGCAGTTTGAATAATTTTTTTATTTCTCGTAGCAACGAGGACGAATGTAACATTTAAAGAAGAAGAAATGTCCAAGTTTATGTAACTTACATTGCAAATGCTCAATGTCAGAGTACACTTCCATTAAGTAATCCAAGTTCTCTTACCACTCTAAACATACCCCATATGATTTCATTCGTTGGAGATTTGTGAAAGATCATGTTTACGTGCCACCGGGCTATCAACCGATCTCCCTGAATTGTTAAAGTCACCACAGATATCTGCGATATAAAGGTGCTAGTTTTTTTTTCGTTATGAGAAATCAGTTACGAAATGTTCAGGCAGTGTTGTTCTCGTGTAAAAATTACTTGTTAACGACAAATCTGTTATCTTGTGAGTTTTTTCCCTTATCGAATGCGAACTGAAATAACCATTGAGATATAATACTAACATACAAGTGGCGCCATCTAGCGTCAGAAATGGAAGTTTTTATGTTACGAAATACAGCAAGTACGCTAAATTCAGCTGTATTACTCTAAGTGAAGTAAAAAGTACTCAAAGGGATTCCATTTTCCATAAATAGATCATTGAGGGTAATAACTGGCTCTAACTGGCTCATGTTGGTGGATAACAAAGCCCAAGCAGGTATGCGACTAATGCTATCTTTGCCTAACTCCTTGATCATGGTTAGGACTTTCCATTCGCTCTGCATTCAAGGAATGACGGTTACCAAACAAATTGGTTTTTTCTATGATTCTTTTCTCGTAATTGCATCAACAGATGGCGGTGAGGGTAACAACTGGCTTCCGCGGGAATCAAATTATGCCGTTAACGAAATTACTTGAATAGAGCAGAACCTTAGTTTTGTGTTCGTACACGAGGCAATTACATTTAGCCTTTCTCAAGTCTGAAAGTTTTACTCCCCAAACATATAAAAGAGCTTTGGTTTCCTCATCAGACCATTCGCTGCTGCGCTTTTGCTTGACCGCCATGTTTTATTTTCCTGTTCGTTGGTGCTAACCAGGTTATGACATCACTAACCGGGTTTCTGAAACACGGTTAGTTAACCGATTCTTAACCGAGCTGTAAACGCGGTTAGGTAACCGAAGCAGGCCGCACAGTTCTTCTTGATCATGATCAAGAGTTAACCGTGGTTACTTAACCGTGATTAAGGCATAGTGCGGATATAGCATTAGCAATATAACTTAATCGAGTTTTTGGCTGGATGTTTTCGCTATGCACAAACTGCTCGTGAACAAGGATCTCGTCACGCAATCGACATTTGCCAACGAGACCGAAAATTTTTTTCGTGAATTTTTTTCCTAACATACGAGAATCATCTAACTAAAGAAAGTGACGTCAATTTTTTTCCGTTTTCGTACGAAATATTTCTCTAACGAAAAAAAAAACTAACCCTCTATCGAATGCGTAACGAGATCCTTGTTCATGCGCACTTTGTACATAGTGAGAACATCCGGCAAAAAATCCGCCATCTTAGTTCGCTCGCTTAGTCGAATGCCTACTTAGGCTTTGTTATCATTGATCTATTTAAGGGAAATGGAATCCCTGTGAGTACTTTTTACTCCGCCTACAGTAATACAGTTGAATTTAGAGTATTTGCTATATTTCTTAACGTAAAAAAAACAAACAAAAACCACCTATTTCTGACGCTAGATGGCGTTACTTGTACGTTAGTATTATATCTCGATGATTATTTCGGTTCACATTCGATACGACCCCCCCGTCCCCCCACAAGATTGCAGATTTGTCGTTAACGAGAAATTTTTATACTAGAACACTACTTCGAAAAAAAAACTAACTCCCTGACAATCGAACAGTGTAGTGCATCAGTGTTCGAGTGGAACTGTAGAAAAGATTCCAAAAAAAAAAAAAGAATATGCCAAAAATACATTAAACTAGGAGATAAGCCTGATGTAGCCAGAAAGTTCTCCAAAAATATGAGAAGTACCCCTCCTGGTGGGAGGGTAATTTGATTGACGATTCTCTGAGCTAGAAAGCAGTCTACTAATAGTAATTACATACACGAAGATCTATGAAATCCAGTAATCTTGAGAAATGACGTTATCAGTGCCATCGAAATTAACATCTGTTTATGTTTTGGATTAAATTGCTTTTCCTGTGAAAGGAATGTATAAAAAAATATTTTTTTTACAAAAATCGATAAAATTGGGTGGAATGAATATAGAGATAACAGACTAATCCTATAAAGGCCAATTTAGAATTCATATTATGAGGTATTTTT
This sequence comes from Rhysida immarginata, assembly GCA_023313115.1. NCBI lineage: Eukaryota > Metazoa > Arthropoda > Chilopoda > Scolopendromorpha > Scolopendridae > Rhysida > Rhysida immarginata. The sequence goes on from JAHWFO010109237.1 coordinate 589,690, forward strand.
TGAGCAACCCTTGTAGAATAGCTAAAATTAATTGCTGTTCTGTTCTTACTGTATAGGAAAGTGGAGACGAAAGTGTTTGGTCATTTCTTCTTAACTAAAATGGTTGTCTTTACTAAAGACCAACGGAACTGTCAGTTTAAATTTTTTTTTCTTCTTTGGAGATGAAGAGCACCAAAGAGCGTCTAAGTTGCATAAGTGAATTACTGTGGCCCCTTTACTGTGGTTACCGTCTGAACATTTCTTTCTGTCTATCTCTAAGGTGTAGTAATTTTACGCCCCACTGTAAAAACCCGCCATTCGGCCTAGGAGTCTTTATTCTTTGGCGTTTTATTGGTCATCGAGCATCTCCTTCTCAAAGCGCAATTCCATTCCCTTGAAAAATCCTTCTTGAGCAGTTTTTTTTTCCTCCTTTTCCCTTTTGCCCTGGATCGATGGGAGCGACCTCCTCCTGCTTCACAATCATCGTCAATATTCTTCACTCTCGTTCCTAAAATCTCCTCTTTCCACCAAGCTCTTCTTTTTGCCATTATTGTGTTTTCCTTTCTTGTTAAAGCGTCCAAAATGGACGATGTCGAGGCGGTGGACGCACGGAAGTTGAAGGAATAGAAGAGGCGAATTAAAAGATTTTCTCTCCTACCCCATTCTAACACACCCCCTACCTTGCTCTTCCCATCACTCTTTTCCATCCATTCTTACCCAGCAACTGAGAAGGCCAATTAAAGTTTTTTCCTTCTTCTTTGCTCTGTTAATTCGAAAGTTCTTTTGGAAAACTTAAATTGTTCTTCATTAAGAATGAGCTGAAGATTCAGTTTGAATAAGAGAAACTATTCATGTTACAATAATAACTCGCATATTGATTTTAGGTATGTAGTTTCGCTTGCATTTCAGGACGCTCTTATTATTGAATATGCGTGAAAGCGTAAAGGGAATTAGGAGAATAAAATGAAAGAGAAAAATGGAATTAAACTGCATTTGGATAGTGAGGGATTATGAATAGCTGCCGTTAGTGTTAATGATTATCCGAGTGATTAGCGCTTACTCCTCGCCTCCGGTTTGGTTATTGCTTACACATAATGATACCAATAGAGCAAATTGCAAAAGCTTTTACAGAAAATATTGATTTTTTGAAAACTGTCTCTTTAAGAGACGACAATCGACTCCTTCATCTGTCAAATTAGAAAACCGAGGCAAACGCATTTTATCTAAAATTTCTTAATTATAAAGAGATTGGCACACCTTATGACAGATTTTCAGGATGCTGTAATCAGATTATATACCATGTCACAATTTTTCACACAACTTTGCAATAGTTACTTAAACTTTCTTATCGATTGTAAAGGAAGGAAAACGTCTAACCACAAAAAACCATCCAAGATATGAAACGCCGGATACGTATTTCGAAGGCTGAGAGTGACCATTCTATCAATATAGAAGATTAAGGAGGATGGTTGGAGTAAATTGCTAAAACAATTCTCATTGGTTGAGATCAAAAGAAGAATACGGTGGCATAAAATGAAGTCAAGAAAATCGAACCCCATTATAACGAACTCACATATAACGAAATCCTTGTTATAACGAAGCGATTAAAACTCTCAGCCCCCCCCCCCCCTCCATAGAACCCTCTATGGTAAAGAGTTTAGTTATAGCGAACTCTGATATAATGAAAAATCGCTTATAGCGAAACTTATTTGCAAAATTTGAAATTTTTTTTATCGCTTACAACGAAATTTGAAATTTTGTATTGAACAGATAAATATTTGCTAATGGGAGGAGTTTTATTTTAGTTAAAGGGTATAGATCAAGTCTAGTGAAACCCAGAGAAAGACAGGCTTGGACTCAAAAAGTAACCTAACCATAGGGGTCTGAGCAACAATCCAACCTTTAATGTTTCCAACAAACGAAAAAATCATTTTTCCAGGTTTCCAGGTCACTTTTGAGCGTCCAAGCCTTTCTTTCTCTGGCTTTCACTAGTCTTGATCTGTCTTTTACTAGTCAGGTTACTTTTCAGTGCCGAGGCCGTTCATTTTTGGCAGCTGCGGGAGAGGCCAACGAGAAACAGGCCAGGGCACTCCAAATTCACATGATCATTGGGGTCCGGGCAACAATCCATCCTTCATTGTTTCCAACAAATGAAAAATTACTGATTGTTAAAATCCAAGATGGAGACAATGAAGGATGAATTGTTGGCCGGACCCCGATGATCATATGACTTTTGAGTGCCCTGGCCTGTCTCTCGTTGGCCTCGGCTGCGGGAAAGTGGCGTAGCCAATGAAAAAGACAGGCACTGAAAAATAGGTCTCACAACAATCTAACCTTCATTGTTTCCAACAAACGAAAAAACACTGATTGTTAAAATCTAAATTGGAAACAATGAAGATTACATTGTTGCTAGACTTATTTTGGTCTTTCTCGTTGGCCTCGAAAGTGATTATACTCTGTCCAACGAAATAAAAACTGGGCATGTCCAATAAAGATAACAGGAAACCACTGATCCACATAAAACTTTTAATCGGAC